>JBAWJQ010006453.1:0-110969 GCA_037783105.1 Bactrocera zonata
TAATTATGTGTGCATGTAAGCAAATATGATAGACCATAGGGATAATGTTTGTAAATTTGTCTAGATGCAGTACATATGTATGTAAATATGTACACTCAATGCTTCATGCGAAATCTCCGTTGACACGGACAACCAATGGCGAAGCGCGGTTTTTGCTTTCATGGCAACGAGTCAATCTGTCGACACAGCATTGTGTTGTTGGTAGAAAATCCGAGCTGTGCCGAAAAAATAAGCAAACAATCGTCTATTGTTACCGCTTCCCTTGCCGCTCTAACAGCTTCGTCAACAAACTTGCGTAAATATGTATGAATATATACGTATGAGTCTGCATACATATCGACGAAGATTTTTGCGAGCCATGGAAAAATATTTTAGAATTGACAAATGTTATAAATCGACAACAGACAGTATGTTGCCACTTTTGTCACTTCTTTCTGTGTTTTGCGAGTTTGCGGGGTTGACACTTTTCCCTTCTAGCAAAATATCAGAAATTGTTCAATTTATGATTTTTAGCTTTTTCCACCGTCGCGAAAAGACGCTTGTAGGCGTAGGCATGCTAGGGGAGATGTAATGGTGTTTGATTTTATGAATGAAGCGAGTTTGTCTGTTGAAAGTGCGCTTGCGTTCTTGAATTAAAATGTTGTTGTTGTGTGTTTTTCTACAAATTTGGGCATCGACTATTTGGATGCCTATTGGCTTGTGACGCTGCTGATGCTACTTGAAACGATTGTTGTTTTTGTGGAACAATATTTGTAATTTTTGCGGGTGACATATCTACATGTGAACGCATATAAGTATGTATGTTGTGTATGGATTATTTGTGTGGGAATGTCACATATTTACATGTGTATGCATATAAGCATGTATGATGCTATTTCAAACGATCGTTGTTTTTGTAAAGCAATGTTTGTAATTTTTGGAGGTGACATATTTGCATGTGAACGCATAGAAGTATGTATGTTGTGTATGCGCTATTTGTGTGCCAATGTCATAGGCATATATTTTTGTATGTCATATGAGCAGCGCGAGTTACATCCCATGCTAACCCAAGAACAACAGCAAACACAGATGGTGTGAAGATAATCTGGTAGATAAGAAAATACATTTATTTAAGAAAACCAGAAGATATGTAAAATTAAGATATGAGAAGAAACACTGATCCTAAATAAATATTGAATGCAAATAAAGGATAAGCAGCACTGTGGAATTCTCCCACGATAAGAATTTTGAATCGAAGATATTTGTAAATAAGAATTTTTGTAAATTAGAAGATAAGCATTTTTGTAAAACTATAAAAGCAAGAAAATCTTTGAAATAAAGACACATTTTTCTGACACTCTAAAGAGCCGGTCGTATAAAATTGTTTTCATAATTCGCGCGCATGTTATTATTGATAAGTGATAATATGATTTGAATTCGCGAAAGCGAACATAAACACGTATGTATGTATGGTCATGATACATGTGAATATAAGTTTTGAGTAATAAAATGTACGATTAACGTACATTTATCACTATTTTCATTTTTTTAATAATGTTATGATAGTTTGTTATATACATACAGATGTATGTATGTTATGAAGCATACACATTAAGAAAGGTATTCAATTGCACATGTATTCATTAATAAGTACAAAAAGAATTCATACGAATACACATGTTTGCATATAAACGCATAAAAATATTAGCAAAAGAGCGAACATACGTCTGTTAGAGCAATATATAGTTTTGAGCATAATTTTTATTTCACGCTCAGCTCTGTTCAAGCGAATATGTTAAAATTTCTCCTGCCGAGCTGGCAGTGGTGAAACTGGACCATCTCGACCAAGTTAGCCAAAAATATTTTTACGATCTCCGCGCCATGAACCTTCTCTATGATAGACCTTCTCTGTACACAATTTTACGTGACGAGTGATACGTTCACGGATGTAACGATTCGACCCCAGATCGCTGTCAGCCAAGCATTGTCGCAGGAGGAATAAAGATTGCAGGCACAGCTTAATGGTATGAACGAGTTAATTTTTACATTAAATAAAAGTGAGCCAAAAGAATATATTTTGAGCAGCACCGAAATGTATACTCCTTATTTATACTCTTAAGACTAACTTATTACATGGTTCTTCTTTCTATTTATACTAACTAGAATTTTACTTAGTACTAGTTAATAGTTTTTTTAAATACAGATTTTATTATTTGTTTAGGTTTGCTTACTTTATATATTTTTTGCGTTCGATCGGTATCGGTTGTGCGCATATCGATCCATGTTCGCGAAAATGTTTGATTTTGATTGTGCACATATGTGCACACAAAATCTCATTTCTCTCGTGTCGCCGAACAGTGAAGTTCGCGGACGAACAATGGCAAGTGTTAAGGGCGAAGCCTGCTTCAGAGGCTTCAAAAAATCGATTTTTTTGAGATTTTTTTTGGGAGAGATAATTGAAGGGGAGCAATCGTCCGATGCATCTCGCATGTGCATTTTTCGGACGGCGGGCAGGATGCAGGTCGCAATTCTATGCGAAATAAAAAAATGTTCATATTTTTTAATAATTTATCTTCTAGTTAAACTAAGACAACTCTAAAAAAAGTGCAAAATTTTACACATTTTTTTTTAATTGAAAAAAGTGGCTTCTGACCAAAAAAATTTTACTTTATGTTGTTTAAAAATATGTTCAAACTTGACTTTTCTTAGTTTTTTTTAGTTTAAATAGTATAAACGAACATTTTTTTTAGTGGCTAAATGAGCCTTAGTCGCCTGCCCCACACCACGCCTACACCCATCTCTAACACGCACACTCACCTCGACATCACCACAGTCCACATCAACACCACCCACACGCGAGAGTCCAGAATCCACACACTCAAACACACACCACACCATTTTACTTAAAAGGGTCAGCGTATACACAGGACAGTACAGATTCGACCGCCTTTGAATCGACTTCGCTTTTCCGCCACCGCTACGCAGCGTTGCATCGTGAAATATTAAATTTTAATCTAAAATTGACGTTACTTATACTAAGTGAATTTAAGTATATTTAAAAAAAGGAAACCCCCATGAATCGAGTGTTCAACTTACATTGTTAAAAAATATATTAAGTGAATTTATATTGTAATGAAAAGGAAACCCCCACTAATCGAGTGGTCAACTTATATTGTTAAAACCAAATATACCAACAAGTGGTGCATACCGAGAGTTTTTATTTTCAAACATACATATAAAGCGCACAAGTGGTAAGTGAAGCGGGCAGTGAACATTAAGTTTAAATAGAAGGTAATTTTATGCCAAAGATAATAAACTTTGCCCCAATTCCACACAACGTTTAGATTATTTTTCTATCCTGCCCGCCAATTAAGAATAATCGTAAAAATGAAAAACCGAAAAAAATTAATTTGAAAATTTGGCAAACAAAAAGTGATTAATATAAAAATAAAATTAGAAATAAATTCCAAGAAATATTCCACTTGCCTTTCGCACATGTTCACTGTGTGAAGAACAAGCGCAAAATGGATTTGTATGTCGTGGATGGCGAAATGATTTCATACAGATCGAACGCTCTTGTGTGTCGTGTATGGCCCCTTTTAGATACATTTGCTTTGTTTTAAGATAAGGATATTGTGGTATTCAAACTCAATGTTATTTTGATGTTTGTTTGTTTAGGATTGTTTGTTTTAGTGATAGTGCATTTCAATTGTTCCAACTCAAGGTTGTTTTGATGTTTCTTGGTATAATAAGGAATACGTTCCTTAACTGACGCAAAAGTTAACAATTTATGCTTTCATGCTCCTCAAGTGGAAGTTTATCAAACAATTCAGAAATCAAATGCGATATTCCTCGCGATATAATTAAGTCAATTCACGAGTTTAGTGGGCAGTTTGACGAATGACGTTCCATGGAGGCAATCGGCCATAGACAAGCATAAAGTAACACAACATAGTACTTAATTTCGATACAATCATAGATCGGTTAGACTGCTCATACGCAGATAAAACTTCACTACGCCTATTGAGGCAGGTTCTCGAAATGATTAGGCAAGGAAAAATAAGCCTCTTGGAATATTATGATGAGGACAAAAGGAAGTTGACTCTAGTTACAAACAATATTTTGACATTCACACGAGGTGGAGCAAGCTACATTGCCCAACGATGAAGTCAGGACAGACGCGCTCCACAACTTCATTTATGGCTTGAAAAAGCCCCTTAAAGCGAAAGGCAAGCCTCTGCGCCAATGGAAGTTGACTCATCTTCTAAGCTTAGACAGGCCACCACTTCTCCAAAGCACCAAACTAGTGGCGAACAGGCGAACTAAGTTCTTTAAAGAGAGCGTGGAATTCTTGGGCTTTCTAGTGACCAAAAACGTGACTAAAACTGACTTTTAAAAGGTCAGGGCGATACAAGAGTATGCTGAGCCAAAAAAATCTGTTCAGTCGGCGGTCGTTTCTGGGTTTAGTGAGTCACTATAGGGGGTTTATTAAGGACTTCGCAGCAATAGCAAGGCCTTAACCAACATTCTCGAAGGAGAAAGTGTTTCGGTGAGCAAGGATAGGATACCAATGTAATGCTTTCGAAAGATTAAGGAATATCCTGGTATCAGAAGATGTCATACTTACCTACCCATACTTCAAGCAGCCTTTTGATCTAACTACTGACTACCTCTATATATGGCATTGGTGCAGTCCTGTCCCGAGGGGGCACACCCCTTTTTATGGTTTCACACAAGCGAGCGAGAATTGTTAGCTATTATCTAGGCTGTAAGTAAATTTCAAAATTTCCTTTATGGGGCAAGATAAATAAATATTTTCACTGATCACCAGCCCTTTACTTTTGCCGTCTCAGATAGAAACACGAATGCAAAAATTAAACGATGGAAGGCATTCATTGATGAACACAACGCAAAAAGAAAATTAAGTGGCGGATGACCTATCACGGCAAATGTAACCGTCTTACAAAACAAAGAGATTCAGTCAGACGCTGCAACGATTCACAGCGAATTCATTGACCTACACGATCGAAACGACAGAAAAGCCTTTAAACTGTTTCAAAAATCAAAACGTTGTTGAAGAAGTAAAATTCCCATTGAAACGAGTTATTATTCTCTTTGGGCAAAAAATACGTCACCTTATAAATTTCACAGACAAAAACACCCTATTCGAAACAATAACGTCATTCATTAACACAGATCTATCGACATAGCCAGAGCGTTTCGCCTACAAAAAATGTCTGACGATACAGTCGAGTTGATACTAAGGGTAGCAATCACGTAGAATCGATCAATACATTCGGACACAGACCAAACATCATGCAGTGTCTAGCAAACATAGGTAGGCCATCAAAAGTAAAATTTTAAAATGACAGCGCAATAACATTTAAAGATCCAACCCGATTGACAAAACAGGGTATTTGAGGTAGGCGAAAAAGTTGTTTTTAAAAATAACAGAACCGAAGAAACAATTCAAGCAGACCAGGGAACGTTTGTTCTCATTAGAGGGAGACGTTCCCTCAAAGTTGCTTTCAAGTAGGAAGGAAGGCAAGGGTTGCTTTCAAGTAAAAATTTAAAAATCTAAAATAGCATTTTAATAGTTTAAGCGCACAAAGATTCTCATTCTTCGTTCCTTTTATAGGGTGATTTTTTAAGAGCTTGATAACTTTTTTAAAAAAAAAAACGCATAAAATTTGCAAAATCTCATCGGTTCTTTATTTGAAACGTTAGATTGGTTCATGACATTTACTTTTTGAAGATAATTTCATTTAAATGTTGACCGCGGCTGCGTCTTAGGTGGTCCATTCGGAAAGTCCAATTTTGGGCAACTTTTTCGAGCATTTCGGCCGGAATAGCCCGAATTTCTTCGGAAATGTTGTCTTCCAAAGCTGGAATAGTTGCTGGCTTATTTCTGTAGACTTTAGACTTGACGTAGCCCCACAAAAAATAGTCTAAAGGCGTTAAATCGCATGATCTTGGTGGCCAACTTACGGGTCCATTTCTTGAGATGAATTGTTGTCCGAAGTTTTCCCTCAAAATGGCCATAGAATCGCGAGCTGTGTGGCATGTAGCGCCATCTTGTTGAAACCACATGTCAACCAAGTTCAGTTCTTCCATTTTTGGCAACAAAAAGTTTGTTAGCATCGAACGATAGCGATCGCCATTCACCGTAACGTTGCGTCCAACAGCATCTTTGAAAAAATACGGTCCAATGATTCCACCAGCGTACAAACCACACCAAACAGTGCATTTTTCGGGATGCATGGGCAGTTCTTGAACGGCTTCTGGTTGCTCTTCACCCCAAATGCGGCAATTTTGCTTATTTACGTAGCCATTCAACCAGAAATGAGCCTCATCGCTCATCGGACACGGACGCGAAACACATTTCGAACCGAACACTGATTTTGGTAATAAAATTCAATGATTTGCAAGCGTTGCTCGTTAGTAAGTCTATTCATGATGAAATTTCAAAGCATACTGAGCATCTTTCTCTTTGACACCATGTCTGACATCCCACGTGATCTGTCAAATACTACTGCATGAAAATCCTAACCTCAAAAAAATCACCCGTTATTTGTACAGAATTGAGCTTGAAATCCTATTAGTATTAGGGGTAGTACATGGTCAGATTATCTACTACTCCCACTCCAACTATATTCTATTAAAAGGTACTGGTGACGTGATTATTTAAGACATCCAACCAATTTAACAGACCATGCTAACATAGCTTAACCAAATTATTCCCTGAGTTGCACATGCGAAAACTAGGCGTCTAGCAGAAAATATTAGAAATTTATTGTCCGTACTAAAAGTGCATCACAGTGACAAGAAGTTTAGACCTCTTGGGCTCAGCACACAAGATAATAGCATGCAGGCCTGATGTCTCTGACTGTGAAAAAATAAAATGGTCCAAATCAAATTTAATTGATGTAAACAATAGACAGGTAGTTATTAATGCATAAACACAGACACAAATAAATAAACTTACTGACACGGTGAACGAAATAGCTAAAGCTGCGGTCAGGCTCATCTGTAAACAGGACACATCTCGTCACCTTTCTCTCTTCTGCCACAATAAACAGCACAAAATATGTATATCGACGCGAGATGATAAACAGATTGCCAAGCGTAACAGGGTCGCCTCTTCTAACCATCATCAGCCACGATCATGGCATGCCCCAACTCCAGAGGATGAACGCCACAATCTGCGCGTCATTCAAAATTTCAAGGACGATTTTTCATCGTTTGGCAAATCATAAAAAAGAGCATCGAAGGAAGTACGGTAGGCTATTAACAACTACAAAATAACCGAGAGCGCTCATGAGATTGAGGGGGGAGTAGTTAAGACATAAGAATTGCACTTTTCTTTGCATTGCAACATTCTGTTGACGAATAAGTTCGTTGCCCAGCCACTGCGGCCAGCAGCGGTAACCCGACCTGACTTGTCTATGTTGCAAGCGATTGTGTTGGCGTATGCTGATTCGGCTTGCCGGCTTTAGCAGCAGACGTTTATGCGTACAGCTTTTAGGTTCAATTACAGTTCAATAATATTTTTCAGTGCACTTTGTGTTTTGTATTTTACCCAAAAAAAAAATGTACTTGCTCCGGCCTCGCCGTTACAACATTTTCTTCTTATTGACTGTGAAAGGACACAACCATAGATAATATGGTACGAATCTCTCGCATTGGCTCTCATTTTTCTCTCAAATTCGTCCCCTGATTATTTATTATTATGTTGGTAGCGATGGAGATCAGGGAATTTCGAACAGCTGATTTCAGAAAAAGCGATATGCCAGAAGTAAACCGCTATAATTAGCTGACAAAATAAGTAGTGGTATTCTCTTGCTCTTGCAAAACTCCTGCACGGTGCCCGAATTGCAAATATTAACACTTGGTGCACCGGCACAACAACAAACACACGCAGAAAATTATTTGCAACGGCTGTAAAATATGTCAGATCAAAACCCATGCATATTTGCGTGTAATGTCATGCAAATATATAATTGCAACCCTGTTTTAGCTGTCATTTTACATAAAGACATATTACGTCGGGAAATTGTTGAGGAGCTAAGTTTTAAATAAGTAAGAGCAAGAGACTCCCCCTAGTGTGAAATGAAATTTCATTGAACTGTGGGAACAAATTTTGGTAAAATAAATGTTTATGTAAATTAATTATTGATTGTGCATTTTAACACTTATATATGCATTTTCAAAGTGTTTAATTTAGTGTTTTGTACAGTTTATCAAAAACGCCAAAAATAAAGAAATTTGTGGTAGGAATATATATCTAATATATATGTAAATATTATTTTAAGTTCTAGTATATAAGTATATACATGTATTGAATACATTTCTCTTGAATATGTGACGCTTTTTTATGAAAAAAGCTAAGGGCTAAGCCCAGCGAAGGTAGCTACGACGTCACCCAGGTAAGACAGGTAGGTAAATCAGTTCGCAAGTATTCTAACAAAGCTGGCGTTTGGTCACAGCAAAAATATAACCAGAAAATGGCAGACGATTTTTTCGGTTGTAACCTCGTGGCAGACGTTTTTGAAAATTAAAAACAAAAAAATCGAAAGTATTTTAACAAATCTGATTTTTATATATAATATATATGTTATTTGTAATGGTATTATTAGTTTAGTTTTCAAACGGCAGACGTTTTCTCCGGTTTTAATACTCCAACGACAATATATGTATAATGACAGTGTGATTACATGTACCTACTGTGATTACTTCTATTTCGATAATTTCTGCATGGAAATAGATACATTATGAAAAATATAAGAACAAAATTATATTTACTACTTTATAATAATGAATGGGGAAGATGGGTTGTTTATAAATCAAAAATAATAACTATTATAACAACATTTACTTAAGGGGTGTTAATGAAAATATGTTTCGAGTTTTTACTGATATATTTTTATATATAAATTTTCCATCGTATTATGATTCGTCAATTTCCTCGTCGGAATCATTACTATTGTCATAATGCTCATCATATTGGTCATCTTGTTTATCATCTTCGTTGTCGTCTGGAAAATTATGTATAAATGTTTCAACTGAACAATATGCTGTGAAGCATTTTTCCAGATGCTGGAAATGTAATAAGCCCTCAAGAATTGTTGGTAAAGTTCAGCTTCACATGGAGGTATTGAACTAGCGTCGAAGTTTACAACTTTTTTATTAAAGTTTTCATTAAAGTCAGATGCTTTGTAGCTATTGACAAATAGTTGAAAACGACTATCATCAACGTCTTTGGTTTTCTTGGTGTTATACATGTGGCAAGTAAATTCTTGAATAACATTAAACAGATAGTCTAGCATATCCGGAGTTAACTCAGCGTTTCCTAAACTTTCAAAACATTTTTGAAGTTCAATATTTTTTTTAACAAGGTGAAAGGTCTTTTTTACCTTTATTAAAAAAAACAGGGTTAAAGCTCTTTGTCAATAATTCACTGTGCAGCTCGTAAATTTAAGTAATATCAATAAATCTTTCATGGTTTCCAGTCCCAGTAAGCATCCAAATATGAGACAACCGATTTTTTAAATAAACCATATTGCCAAGCATTATAATTAATATATCTGTATCAGAACCTCTAATGACGATATTTGACTCGTCTAGAATACTGCATGAAAAATAATTTTACTATCGGCTCCCTCGTGTAAAGGGCAGGAGAGATCATCAAGAAAACTCGATTCAACAATTTCATGATTCACTTTGTAGGAATAACAGTCGCGAAAGTTGAGATGTATTAATTTAGTTCCAAGGAACGGAATGACTGCTAGCCCAATGAACCGTGAAAAAATCTATTAAAGCCTCTTTAAAACGGATGCTTTTCAACTCCTTCAAGAAATCAGTTGGTGTAACTTGTTCAGGTTCTGAAATTATATACTGCATTTGAACAGCCTCAAGTCGTAAAGATCTATCATTATCTTTAATAGATGGAGATCAATATTGGTCGATATTTTGTGATCATTTGCAAAAATTATTTAGAAATATTACCAAACGTTTTGGCACTTCTTTCATGGAATGTAAAATTAAAAAACTATCAACAACGTAGACATTAGAACACCGTGGCGGATTGTGCTCAATATTAGCTTCCAAAGCTTTAGCTGATTTGTCAGTTTTGTAGATTGCACCATCTAAATGGCACCTGTGTGATGGGATGTCACAAAATTTTTATTACATCGATTTTATGATACATGGATATCCCTAGCATGCGACCAAATAGATCTCGCTGTATTTTTATTTCTTGAGTTTTTCCACCCACTTGGATAGATTTACGTTTTTCAATACAATTTTCTTCTTCCAACGCAGCAGTTTATCCAAGATTTTGATCTCCTAGAATTTCACTTACATTACTATTTCTCTTACAGGTCGGATCTTGTATTGTCAGCAATTGTCGAGTTGCTCGTAGATATTGATGGCTGCTCATTTAATAAATACTCTGATGAAAGACTAGATTGAGTTACTGATGCAACTACATTGTCACTAAAGTTAGATATTGTTACAAAAGTAGTATTAAGTTTGGTATTTGTATTGCTGTATGCATCCCTTATTATAAACATTGGGCGCCGCGTTTGTCTACTTAAACAATAGCTGCATTTGGCGCCGCGGCTGTCTGCTTGTCTACTTAAACAATAGCTGTATTTGGCGCCCCGGCTGTCTGCTTGTCTAAACAATAGCTGCATCTGGCGCCGTATAGCATTATGTTCTTATAATTGCCAGACGCAATATTCCAGAAGGACACTTCGGCATCAGCGAGAAGTGCGTGGCTATATAAGCCGCGGCAGCGCCAACGTATCCAATGCTAAGAGTATACCGTTATAGTGAAGACAAATTGCGAAATAAAGAGTTGTTGAATTGAATTAAACAGTGTTTGGTTTTTTTTGTCAATCCAGCGGTACGAACCTAGCAAAGTAAACTAGCAAGCAGTAAAATCGCAACAATTGGTGTCAGAAGTGGGATTGTCAAATAATCAAGATGGTTAAATTCGTGAAGCAATTGAAGCGGATGGAATTAATGTGGATGAGTTCGAATTTGATGGGCCAGGAACTTCTACAAATAGCAGAAAATGTAGTGCAAACAGAAAATCGTCTGGCACAGCAAATGACGCAAATAGCTGAAAATACATCACAGTTAGAGTCTCGCCTTAAGCAACAAATGACTGAAAATAATACGCAGTTAGAAAAGCGTTTGGTACAACAGATTACAGAAAATAATACACAAGTGCAAGAGAAATTTTCAAAATTTGAAGACGAATTAAGCACGTTAAAAAATGACGAACAAAATTTGAAATCAGAAGTTCTTCAATTGAGAAATCGTATACGAGAGCTGCAACTGTATGGCCCTGCACCATCAACAAATAATCCAAGATTGACGGCATCCACATTCGATGGAAGTATTCCATTTCAAATTTTCAAACTTCAGTTTGAAAAGACAGCAATGGCCAATAACTGGAATGCAGCAGACAAAGTAGCGTCCTTGTTTGTATCATTGAAAGGACCTGCGGCAGAAATTCTTCTGACTATTCCAGATTGTGAACGAGACAACTATGAGGCATTGATGAGTGCGATAGAAAGACGATATGGTAGTGAGCACCGGAAACAAATATACCAGATCGAACTGCAAAATAGGGGTCAGAAGATGAATGAGTCATTGCAAGAGTTCGCAACTGAAATAGGCTCATTTGGCAAATGCAGATGCACCTATAGATTACATTGAGAGGGAAAAAATTCAAAGTTTCATAAATGGGATTCGTGATGTGGACACCAAACGCGCCACATATGCATTGCCAAAAAGAACGTTTGCTGAAACGGTTTCGCACGCCCTCACACAGGAAACAGCTTCTCTACTAAGTAAACCAGCGCACAAAGTACAAAGAGTTGAAATGGAACAACCGGCGCTGATGGAAGAAATATTGAAGACTCTGAAGACAATTGCTGCACCGCGAGTAAATGCAACAGGCAGATGTTTCAACTGTGGAAAAGCGGGTCACTTTGCCCGAAATTGCAATATAAAAGTAAACCCATCAAAACGGAAACAACCAACAGATAACGAGGACAGAGTATCCACACCTCACAAGTCGTTAAAATAAAACGGAACAGTTCAAAGGGGCGTGAACTGGTTCCCACAACTATTTGCCCTGCCTTATCGATATCACAAATAGGTCGCCATGACAACAATCTTACTATCAACGGTATTGTAAATGGACGACTATCAACGCTTACTTTGGATACTGGTGCTACACATTCAATTATCCGACCGGACGTGGTAAGAAGAACAGTTGAACCATTAGTCGGTTGCAAGCTTCGAACGGCCACCGGGGGGGAAGCAGCTGTTGCGGAAAAAGTGTTTTGCGAAGTGATGATTGGTACCCTGGTAGTTAATCACACCTTCATCGTAGCAGAAATCACGGATGAAATTATAATGGGAGTAGATTTCATGATTGATCACGGGGTTACTAGGGTTAGTGCCACAATATAAGTGCAATAGCACGATGCGTACGGTCACAACAGAAGCCTACTATTGAGCCACATCAGATAAATCCTACACTCCTAAACAATTTGCTAAACGAACTGCATGGAAATGAAAAATTAAAAGCAGAAAAACTATTAGAAAAATACGCATCCATATTTGCAAACGCAGGAAACAACACAGGAAGAACCGGCATTGTCAAACATCGCATAAATACCAGAGGCGCTAAACCAATCCGACAAGCTCCGCGTAGGGTTCCACTAGCAAAACGTGAGGATGCTAACAAAATTATTGAAGACATGCACAAAAACGGTGTCGAACCTTCGATAAGTCCATGGAGCTCACCTATCGTCTTAGTTAAAAAGAAAGATGGTAGCACCCGTTTCTGCGTAGATTATAGGAAGTTAAACGATGTCACAAAGAAAGACAGTTATCCTCTACCGAGAATCGACGATACATTAGACACCTTGTCTGGAGCGAAATGGTTTTCTTCATTAGATCTACAAAGTGGATATTGGCAAGTCGAGATTGATGAATGTGACCGTGAAAAGACCGCTTTCAGTATGGGCGACGGGTTATGGGAATTCTCTGTGATGCCATTTCGGTTATGTAATGCGCCTGCAACGTTCGAGCGACTGATGGAACATGTGTTAAAAGGACTCAACTGGAAGACATGTTTGGTATATCTTGATGACATTATCATCATGGGAAAAAGTTTTGATGATCATCTAAAAAATCTAGAGGAAGTCTTTCAGCGAATAGCATGAAATGCGGATTACGCTTGAATCCCAAAAAAAGTTCATTATGGAAGAAGCAGGTCACATATCTCGGACATAAAGTGTCAACTGAGGGGATTCACACCGAGGAGGGAAAAATAAAAGCAGTTAAAGATTGGCCTCGACCCACCAACATACATGAACTCCGCAGCTTTCTCGGCTTATGCACGTATTACCGCCGTTTTGTACCTGGATTTGCGATCGTGGCTAAAAGTTTACATGACTTAACAAAGAAGAATCGCCCGTTTGTATGGCAGTGGGAACAAGAAAAAGCGTTTGAGCAGCTTAAAGAACTACTTTGTACAGCGCCGATGCTAGCTTATCCAATACCTGGAAAAAAATTCATTCTGGATACAGATGCGAGCGCTTATGGAATTGGAGGTGTCTCAGCTCATCGACGGGCAAGAAAGAGTAATTGGGTATTACAGCAGAGTGCTCGGGAAACCAGAGAAAAACTACTGTGTGACGCGAAAAGAACTACTAGCCGTGGTGGAATGTGTAAAACATTTCCACAAGTATTTGTATGGGCAACGATTCTTGCTGAGGACTGATCATGCAGCATTCAAATGGTTATTACAGTTTAAGAATCCGGAAGGCGAAATTACACGATGGATTGAAAGATTACAGAATTACGACTTCGAAACAGAACACCGAAAGGGGCTTCACCACAAAAATGCGGATGCATTATCACGTCGCCCTTGTCCACTGGAATGTAAACATTGCTCTAAATCAGAAGGAAAAGAAGGTATAATCGACGTGCGATTACAGAATATAGAACCTGAAGATGATTGGACTCCTCACCGCATCAGAATCAATCAGCTGAAGGACCCTGATCTTGCAAAGCTGATAATAGCCAAAGAAAATGGGGAACGACTACCAAAGGAACCAATAAGTAGCTAGAGTCCAACTTCAAAAGCATATTGGGCCCAACGGAACAGCATAAATCTCGTTAATGGATACCTTCATCGTACCTGGGAAAGCGAAGATGGCAAACAGTCTCGTCTGCTGATCATAGTACCGAAGTCCATGATCCCGAAAGTATTGAAAGAATATCACAATGGACCTAGTGGAGGACACCTTGGAATTGCAAAAACTATAGAGAAGATTAAACAACGGTTCTACTGGATTGGTTGTCGAGATTCATTAGCAGAATGGATAAGTAATTGTGTTAAGTGCATGGCAGCTAAAGGTCCTAAAGTCAAAAGTCGGGGTAGGCTGCAACAGTACAACGTGGGATCACCATTTGAACGAGTCGCAATGGATGTTGCAGGTCCGTTCCCAACCAGTACAGCCGGAAACAAATATCTACTGCTTGTCATGGAGTATTTCAGTAAATGACCAGAAGTGTATCCCTTACCAAACCAAGAAGCGAAGACAGTAGCCGAAGCGTTTGTAGAAAATTGGATAACGAGGTTCGGAGTGCCCGTCGAATTACACTCAGATCAAGGCAGGAATTTCGAATCTTCCATTTTCCAAGAGGTCTGTACATTATTGGGCATCGGACAACAGCGTTACATCCACAATCAGATGGGATGGTAGAGAGATTCAACCGAACGCTCGAAGAACATCTGCGGAAAATCGTTGATAAAGATCAACGGAATTGGGACAAGTGCATCCAGATGTTCCTGCTGGCGTATCGTTCAGCGAAGCACGAGACAACTGGTTACACGCCAGCGAAGATTATTTTCGGATCTGATCTGCGACTCCCTGCTGATCTTAAGTTTGGAACGAATCCTGCAGCTGTAAGAAATGATGGAGATTATTGCTCTGCCTTAAAGGAAAAAATGAATGAACTACATCTAATGGTAAGGCAGCACACGCATCTGATGAGCAATAAGATGAAGGACCGGTTTGATCAAGCGGCAAATTCAAAAGGATTTGAAGAAGGTGATCTGGTCCTGTTGTACAATCCACTTCGAAAGAAAGGCTTGTCCCCGAAGTTGCAGACAGCCTGGGAAGGGCCCTATATGGTGATGAAACGACTTAATGACGTGGTATACCGCATACAAAGAAATGGAAAAGCACGATGTAAAATGAAAGAAGTACATTTGGAAAGGCTCGTCCCATTTGGATCAAGAGGACTTGTGCCTAATCGGGACGATTAGGCTTAAGTGGAGGGCAGTGTTACAAAAGTAGTATTAAGTTTGGTATTTTTATTGCTGTATGCATCCCTTTTTATAAACATTGGGCGCCGCGTTTGTCTACTTAAACAATAGCTGCATTTGGCGCCGCGGCTGTCTGCTTGTCTACTTAAACAATAGCTGTATTTGGCGCCGCGGCTGTCTGCTTGTCTATACAATAGCTGCATTTGGCGCCGCGGCTGTCTGCTTGTCTAAACAATAGCTGCATCTGACGCTGTATAGCATTATGTTCTTATAATTGCCAGACGCAATATTCCAGAAGGACACTTCGGCATCAGCGAGAAGTGCGTGGCTATATAAGCCGTGGCAGCGCCAACGTATCCATCCAGTGCTAAGAGTATACCGTTATAGTGAAGACAAATTGCGAAATAAAGAGTTGTTGAATTGAATTAAACAGTGTTTGGTTTTATTTGTCAATCCAGCGGTACGAACCTATCAAAGTAAACTAGCAAGCAGTAAAATCGCAACAATATGTTATCTGCAGTCGAATCTTGCACCGAAGTGTCTGTAATTTCAGAGTTACTCACAGATGTTGATGGCTGCTCGTTTGATGAAAATTCTGATCTAACTCGTATTTTAGTTGCTGACAAAATGACATTTTTATTTGTTTCAAGAAATTTTTTCTTCAATGCTGTAAACGAACTGTAACGTGCACTGTGATAACCTGATTCATAAATATCACTAGGTAAAACAGTTTTTTGATATTTAAGTTTATGAAGTTTTCGTTGTCGCAAAATCAATCGACATTTTCCTATAGTTTCCTCAGAAAACAAATGTACTTTATCATTTCTTTCTTTGGCACAAAAACCACACTTCAATTCCGACGACACACTTGTGATTCACGAAAACAATAATTACAACCATAAGAATTAAAATAAACTTTATAATATTAAATTACGCTCAATGAGATGCTTCTCGACTAACGGTCCAAAATAAACTAAAAACATTTGACAACATAACCGTTACGCCGGGTGTGCTATTTAATTGTCTGGGGTTATACTGCGTTTAGGCAGAGATTCTAGTTTCAACAATGGCCATAGGCCGGGCTTTAATAAAAAACACGTGACACGAGAGTGAATGCGATAGCTGTAGTGCAACATAGGAAATAAAGAGAGAGTAGAAATATACTTCATATATTATACTATATACCTTATACACAAACTAATGCTCGAGGCTCGAGTGTGTCGCGCACTGTCAATACATTGTCGTCTGTCGAAGTATTATAACCGGAGAAAATGTCTGCCGTTTGAAAAATAAACTAATAATACTATTACATAAAAATCAGATTTGTTAAAATACTTCGAATTTTTTTTTTTTTTTTAATTTTCAAAAACGTCTGCCACGAGGTTACAACCGAAAAAATCGTCTGCCATTTATTTTTCTGGTTATATTTACCATATTATTTGCTGTGACCAAACGCCAGTTTTGTTAAAATACTTGCGAACTTGGTTTACGTACCTGTCTTACCTGGATAACGTCATAGCTACCTTCGCTGGGCTTAGCTGTTCTCCATTTCATGTAAGGTATGTATAGAAGGGTCACCGAACAAAATATCATCTTTGGTAAAATACAGGTATCCCTCGAATAGCACGGTACTTGAGTTGCACGAAATCTCGAATAGCACGGTTAAAAATTGCGACAACCCTCGAATAACACGGAGCTCGAATTACACGAAGTCGCGAAAATTCCTGTTAAAAATTGAGTATAATTTTCCTTCGATCGTCTGTTTGTAGTATGACGCAATAATGCATTTGAATAACGCAATATTTAGTCAGTTCCCCTGTGCAGTCGTCTCGAATGGGTTAAAGCGAGCAGATCGAAATATTTAAGACGTTTTTTTTTTAAATTTTGTGCATAAAGTAGTGAGTGCTTAGCTTACTGGCCCATGTGACTGATTTTAAACTTTCCTAAGTACATACGAACTAAAGATTTTTTAGTTGAAGATTTGTAAGGTTTCTATAGTTATGTTGTGCAGTTATTGAAATTTTATCCTCGATTCTTAGGTTTGCAAAATGTCGTTGGAAAAAAATTACCCTTGAAAAGAAACGTTGTTGCACTTAAGGAAAAAATGGAAATTTTAGACAAGTTAAAAGAAGGAGTTAAAATATCGACTTTAGCAAAATCATTGAATTTACATGAAGCAACTATTCGGACGATTAAAAGAAATGAGGACAAAATAAGGATGAATGTCTTAGCAGGTTGCTCTACAACATCAAAGCGAACGGATTGCGCACGGGATGTTAACGTTGTCAAAATGGAAGAAGCTCTTTCAATTTAGATACAAGATTGCAATGATAAACGAATTCCTTTAGATGGACTTACTGTCAGGCAGAAAGCTCTGAACATCTACAAATATTTGAAGGAAATGGCAAGCTCATCTGTACAAGAACAACAACAAAAGTCATTTTGTGCGAGTAATGGCTGGCTCGAGAAATTCAAAACAAGATTCTCGTTGCGCAGTCTCAAACTTCAAGGTGAGATTGCTTCAGCGGATGGAGAAGCTGTTTTTAGAACTACAAAAAATTGTAGAAGATGGAGACTATTCAGCGGATCAGATTTTCAACGAAGATGAAACAGCCTTCTATTGGAAAAGGATGCCATCTCGAACCTATATTTCAAAAAGCCAAAAATCTGTTCCTGGATTCAAAGTAGATAAACAGAGACTTACTCTTTCAATGTGCACTAACGCATCAAGGAATTTTATGTTAAAGGCTATGGTTATTAGCCGATCTTTGAATCCCCGACAATTAAAAAACATTGATAAGTCTAAGCTGTCTGTTCATTGGCGAGCAAATAAAAAATCTTGGATGACAGCAAATATGTTTAAGGAGTGGTTTGAAAACTGCTTCATTCTGGAAGTAGAAAACTATATGATGGAAAAAAATTTAAGTTTCAAAATTTTATTGCTGTTAGATAATGCCACAAGTCATCCCAAGGACTTATATCATTCAAATGTCAAGGTTGTATTCCTTCCCTCCAATACAACATCACTTCTCCAGCCCTTGGACCAAGGCATTATCGCAACCTTCAAAGCCTATTTTGTTCGAAAATCGTTTGAAACAATTCAGCAAAAAATAGATTCAGACGAAAATAAAACGCTTCTCCAGGCATGGAAAGAATTCTCTATTTCGGACTGTATAACAAAGATATCCTCTGCTATAAGCGAAATAACACCTTCAACAATTAACGGTTCTTGGAAGCCAGTACTCCCTCATATTGTCCAAAAAGAAAATTCTGATTCATCCGAAGAAACTCTACACAATGAAATTCTTTATATTGCTCATAAGATAGGTGGAGAGGGATTTGAGAATCTGAATAGCCAAGATCTGGACGAACTGTTTCAAGAACATACTTTGACTACAGCTGAACTAATAGAAATAACTAATGAGCCTGATGAAGACAGCATTGCAGATGAAGACGCAGAAAAGTATCCTGAAGATTCTTCTCTTAATATTTGCGTCACTGATGTGCAACAAGGTTTGGATTTAGCAAAAAAATTAGAGCTTCATTTTGTGGAGATTGATCCGTCACTATCACGCAAAAGAACCTTCCAAAAAAATTTAAAAACTTGTTTAGGTCCATACTTGAAAATTTTAAACACTACGGAAAATAAAAGATTGCCTTCCTCCAATTTCAGCTATGAAAATGTTTCCAGTGATGAGGAGATTCTACCACCATGAAGAAAGAGAATTCGTATTTTGGATGGCGACATTGATCAAGAAATTTCCATTGATAAGGATCCTCTACCTATTCAAGGAAAAACAAATCAATCTTTGGAGAGTGACAGTGTTTGAACATATGTAATTTAAAAATTATTGCGTTTATAAAATTTTACCTTTTAAATTTTCAAGTTTTACTTTTCTAAATTGAATGAATTTTGTTATTTTTGTATAACTGAAATTTTATAACTAAAAATAAAAAAAAATTGTTCTTATTTTTAATGTTTTCTTAATTAATCTTTGGAACCAAATGTACAAATTTGTATGGATCTCGAGTTTCGAGTTGCATGGTTTTAAATAGCACGGAACGGTATCTCCAAATTTGTATGATTTATTAGTATCAAATAACACGATTTCGAATAACACGGAACCAATTAACCGTGTTATTCGAGGGATACCTGTACATGCCCTATGCCATTCACTGGTTCTTAGACTAATAGTAGTGTGAAAAATGCGAAATACCCAAAAATTTTTTATAAAATACCCAATATAATATTTTTCAGCAGTGTCATTATTGGCAAATCTTATAAAAAATATGAGTTTTGACAGCTCTCTCTCGAATCAAAGAGTTTCGTATCATCTTACCCATGACACAACATAATTTGTATATTAGATTCATTAAACATAAAGTGGAAAGACCCTGTAAATTATATACTCGATATTAATTTTATTTGTGACTACTGTATGCGACCTTTAGAGACAGTTGTAGAAAATGTGCGTCACTTGGCTAATAACAATAGGGGTATCAGACCGAAACCTGTTAAATTGGTAATTCGTTAGTTCATACTTCGTTAAAGGCTTAAGGTTGGTACGCAGCTCTCAAGTAATTGCTCAAGAACAGAAATACATTATTTCTGAAGTAATTTTGACAGCTGGTTACGCATTGTGAATGATCCACATTAGAAGAGCAAGAGAGAATAAACAAAGTAAACAAACTTTGTGCGTATGTATGTATGTATGTATGTGTATGGTAACACAAATATTTTCATTGAGATTTAAGGAATGTTGTTGACGATTGGTTGGTTTTATACAACATTTCAAAATGGAACATACTTTATAATAATGATTTCAACTAATTTAGGATGAATTTGACGATTACTTCGAATTTCCCTCAAGAAACAATTGTTGATTTGATGTTTCTTCGCAAAACCAGGTTTGCCATATTCACATTTTATTGAAAAAAAGTATTAAAAATTAGTACTAGATTTCTTGAGAGCTGCGTACTAGCACAAGTAACTTTATCGCAGGAACGTTTCTGGACCGTTTCTTAAGCGTTTTTTTATATGAAGTTTTTACGTTTCTTGAGAGCTGCGTACTAAGCTTTATCTGTGAACATACTTTTTGCTCTATCTCTGTAGTATGGTAAATTTTATTCCGAAACAGCTGATTCAATTTTATTAAAGAGTAAAAATGCCTCAACGAAGTGCAAAATCAAAAATTGTCAGTCATTTAATTGAAAATTATGTGGAGCAAATCAAATTTATTACTGGTAAGTACTTAAAATTGATGTACAGAGGAGAATGGCACTAACTTTCAAATTATTTCAAGACATATTCAATGAAGATGAAGATTTGGTAGAAGATACCATTGCCGAGGTGTATGATGATTTGCTCATTACGCTAAACTGTCGTAGAGGTGTAGGAAATATTGTTCCAAAGTCAATTCGGTAGTGCGATGATATTTTAACCACAATGGATGACAATCGGTTCCTTCAAATGCTACGTGTAGACCGAACTCAATTTATTTACTTATTGACCCTCATATCAAGTGACGAAGTTTTTAAAAAATGTAGTGGCAATCAATTCCCGATTGGCATACAGCTAGCTGTCGTTCTATATAGATTGGGCTCTTATGGAGAAAATGCATCGATACGAAAAATTGCGTCAACTTTTGGGATTGGTGACGAAGGAACGTTAACAAATATTACTCGCAGAGTATTCAAGGCATTTTTGAACAACTCCATTTAAATATACATATATTGGCCAGATAATACTGCGCGCTCTTTAATAGTACGAGAAACGTTCAACGAACTACTATTTTGTGTAGGTTACGTGGATGGCACTGAAATAAAACTCGCCGAATCCCAGAATCATATTCGCGATGTTTTCGTTGGCTACAGTGGCTCTACTAACGATGCAAAAATATTTAAAAACTGTTCACTAAACAAATATCAGCCAAGAATCTTTTCATGACAGGAGTGGATTGCCCCCTCAGTAAATTATTATAACGTCTTACAGAAGCAACTATCAACAATTTGAACTACCTACAAGAAAAAAATTCAACAAACAGCATAGCAAATACCGTGTAAGAATTGAACACTATTTCGGCTTATTAAAAGAGCGATTTTGCAGTCTAAAAGAGCTGTTTTTTTTTGCAGTCTAAAAACTGTTCTCTTTCTTTTGTCTATCTTTGAGTTCACTAAGAATATTCTTTGGAGCATGGTTTTAAACTTTTTCGAGGAACGACGGAGTGGTAGGAGGAACTGTTGCTACCTCTGCTCCTACTGTTGTCTGTTCTGCTTTGTCGTTAAGTACGGAACCCGATGGTTCCGCAGATGATTGTGATGATTCTGCTGCAATTTCCATTACCTCTACAATGTCTGCAAAATCGCTCCAACATTGTGACACTTCAGGGTTCTCCGTCTCTACAAGACAATTGGCTTCGGATTTACTCCTAAATAGAACCGAAAACCGTTCATAATTCGGACACATTTGTGAAAGTTTTGCTGAAAGAATGTAGATTAATAAAAAACCAAAAAAGTTTCACTTAACATTAAAGCCGCATTTACCTTTTATTGAGGAAACTTCATCGCCAACGTGTATTCCAGCACCAGTCGATTTGCGCTACTCCACAGCTTTATTATATGTATATCTGCTTCTAGTACCGGACCTTGCAACGCAACATGTCCGTAGGCGTATTTTCTTTTGAGGTTCCACTGAAAATAAGTATTTAATGAAATAAAAAGCAACTCTTTGTTGAAGATATACTTACTTTTGCAAAATTTTTCCTAATTCACGAAGTGAGCACCAAATTTATTTTCCCGTTTAAAAATGTATAAAGCAACGAACAACAAACAAACAGCTAATGTGATTTTTCAGAGTAACGAAACAATTATCAAACTTGCCAGATTGATAGTTCGTTACTCCTCAGAACGATAGTCTGTTAACTTTACAAAAACAAAGTAGATGTAAAAAACTACCGAATAACGACTAACGAATTAACAAGGCTGGTCTGAATACAGCTTAATATCCAGCTCTCAAGAAATGTAAAAACTTCATATAAAAAACGCTTAACAAACGGTCAAGAAACTTTCCTGCGATAAATTTACTTCTGCTAGTATGCAGCCCTAAAGTATTCTAGTACTGGTTTTTAATACTTTTTTCAATAAAATGCGAATATGGTAAACCTGGTCTTGCGAAGAAACATCAAATCAACATTTTTTTCTTGAAGGAAATTCAAAGTAATCGTTAAATTTGTCCTAAATTAGTTAAAATCATTATTATGAATTACATTTCATTTTGAAATGTTGTATAAAACTTACCAATCATCAACAACATTCCTTAAATCGCAAGGAAATTATTTGTTACTACACACATACGTATAAAAAAAAACGCTTAAGAAACGGTCAAGAAACTTTCCTGCGATAAATTTACTTGTGCTAGTATGAAGCTCTAAAGTAATCTAGTACTATTACAATTTTTAATACAAATGCTTAGGTTTGTAACCCTGTTAAATATTGTAGCCTTCCACTTTTTATAACAATTAGGTACAGATTCAAATAGTATAGTATTAGTAGTAATAGTATTTATATTTAAAATTTAATGTAGACACCTTAACAAAAACAAATAAAAAATATTTAATTCTTTCTATTCATTTTAGATATTTGCAAATTTCGGAGAAAAGTCTCAAGCTTCACCCACTCATTTTACTTAATGCTAATAGTTCTAAATTCATTAATTTAAAATATTATTGTAAAATTAGCTTACATATGTAGGAATTATGTGAATATTAAGAATTATTATAAATTATACAAAGTATAACAATATAAATTATATATAAACCATATATAAGCTTTTAACCAAAAAAAAAAATTAAAATATAGTAAATACCATATATAAATGTTGCCAAAAATTGACTGTTGGAAGGAAAATTCAGTTTTTAATGTACATATATATAAATGGTAATATTTAGAAGCTAATGGTAAATAATTACTGAAAATTAGTAAAAATAGAAAGGAAAACTTTAAGAATTATGTATAAATATGTAAGCTTAAAAAAATCAAATACAAATTTCAATTCTTTTATTTATAAAGAAATAGGTAACTGATACGATAGGCAGTGGTAGCCAATGATTAACGAAACAAATAACCTATAGCAATAGTTTTCCAAAATAGTTCCCAAATTAAAGCAAAAAAATATTCGTAGCATTTGCGCAAAATCATATGCATTAGAACATAAAGAATAGAGAAGGTGCAAATTGAATTTTGTATAATGGTCGATTGGACGGCGAACAGAGCTGCAAAACTTGAAATAAGGAATTCAACATTTTCGCTGCTATTTAACAGAAATGAGCACGTTCTCTGGCAGAAATATATGTGAAACCACTGATTTTAAGCGAGAAATGCTTTGAGCAAAAAATATACAAAGTCACATATGTGTGATTACTTCGCATCATATGAATAATTTTTTTCGAAGTGTTCAAATATCATTGAACCTGCTTACTTATATACTTAAATATGTATTTATATATTAATGTACTTACATACATACATACATACATAGGGCATTTTCATGCAATGCACATCTAATAATAATAAAAATGCATGGTAGCTAAAAGGGTACACATTTTATGTCGGATAAAATAAATTTTTGTTTTATTTTGACATTTTGATGAAGAAAATTATAATTTTTAATATTATAAATGTTAATAAAAATATATGTCGACGAGCGGGGCGTCGAGAATCCTAATACGGCTTGCCGGCACTGGCGATCTATTTTCCGCAGGATCATGGTCGAATGTATAATCGCGGTAGAGGAGCGTAGATGTCGACCCGGCGCAGTGTTTAAGCGAATCTTTTGTAAACGAACGTTGATAGCGAATGTTGATGGTCGAAAATATGTGTGACGAATTGTATGTGCTAGCGAAAGGTGTCGACGCGGCGCAGTGTGTAAACGAATGTTGATGGACGAATTCCTGACGTGCGAATTGTGTATATCGAATTGTGTCAGCTTCCCCGTTGTCCATTGCTTTTATTGGTTGGGTTGGTGCGAGTGTGGTGTGTTATCTTGTAGTGGCATCCTGTGGTGAATTGCGCTGTTTCATTAGGATGGGCCAGTTTTACCGGGTAGAAGGGGTGGATGCTTAACTCATTTAAACATCCTGGGCCCCCTAGGCGAATATTTTGCCTAGTATTACACGTTGTTGCATGTATTTCGGCGTACTGCTTGTAGAGTTGCCAAGGGCGCAGAATACATGCTGTAAATCCTGAAAATGCCTTTGGTTTTAAACATAGTATTTGGTATTTATTTACCATTAGGTGCGTATGGCAAGGAACTATATTTTGCTGGTTTATCCGACTTATTATTATAGTAAAAAAGTGTATGTGTTGCTTGCTTTTATTCATTTATTAGTGGTTATTTAAATTTCTTATTTCATCGGCATGGGATACCGGTTGTTCATTATTTGCCCTTTCGATGTTATCGGCAATTGTTGCAATTTGTTATGATATTTAATTTATGATCGGCTAATGAAGGATAGTAACTCCACGCCTGGCTCAGATATGGACAGAATGGGTACTCCTTAGCCCTGGAGTTAGGGCTGTGCCAATAGAGGGATCTTTCGAGAGAGTGGCCGGTAATTGCGAACGGCTTCATTAGAATTATAATTTTTTAAGTGGGAGGTTCATGCTTTGCAACAGATTCTCACCAACTACCCTTATGAGGAGCGCTTATGTAGGGGCGATAAGAGCGTTATCTGCTTTTGTTAGTTTTTTCTTCTATTTTACAATTTAGTCCTCTGTATTGTAAGAAAAGTGTCGATTTTTTTTTTATGTTTTTACTTTTGGAGACACTTTTGTTATATTTTATGTCTAAGTGCTTATGCACTAATTTGGCGTTTAGTAGCCCGCCACCGCTCTAGGATTTTTTTTTTCATCATTGGCGAAAGCCATCCTACGGGGCCGAAAATTTTTATATGTTTTTAATATAGGGACTGTCAGAGGTAACTCTGACTTTGTTTTTTATACCAATTTGTGGAGTATTGGAAAATTGTGGCTCTAGTGATAGTCGTACGACGTACCGGCCATTATTTGATCGAATAGTTGAAGCTTTAGAGAAGTGCTCACAATACTGATCTTTTATAGTTTTGTTTGCTAATGGAAGTTTCTTTAACTTTTGCGATTTACTTAATTGTGAATTAAAGTTTTTGTTCTCAACCTGAGTTGGTCTGGTGGAAACTGGTTCTGTAACTAGTCCACTTTGTGCTTCGCTGTGCAGCATTTGAACTTTTTGTGCCTTTGAGCAACATAGTGTCTTCTGGCTATTTTTAGAATTTTGGTTTTCGGGATTTGCGTTTGCAATTAAACCCGAGGTTGTTGATTTATAAGCGCTTCTTTAGGTTGAAATGTGATATCTGCTTTAATGAAGCATTGAATTGTGTCTTTTGTGACAATATAAGCAGTTAAATTTGCTTTTGCAATGATTAAGATTGTGTGAGTGGGACAAGCAGTTTGTACAGAGTTTTTTTGACCTGACAAAGTTGTTCCTTTCATTTATGTTTAACTTTTTAAACTTCTCGCAAGATTTAAGTTTATGCCCTCTTTTACGTAGTTCGCATGACATTTGCTTTTTCTGTTCGGATATGAACGATTGCATTATGTGAAAGCGTTTGTTTAAATTGTTTTTGTTTGAATTGATTTTGTTACTAACTTGGGGTCTATTTAAGCTTTCATTCTGCGGCGGTGCAAATGTTTACCAGAATTGGGTCCCAGCTGTCTGTAGGGATATTAAGTGTCGATAGAACCGACAAACAATTAGAAACAGTGGATTATAGTTTAATGAATTCTACACTTGTTTCTTTCTTAATTTTAGGCAAGCTTAATAGTGTCGTTACTTGCTTATCGACCAGTATTCTTTCGTTTTCAAATCTAGCTTTTAGAGCTTCCCAAGCCAAATTGAAATTGTCGTCATTTAATGCGAACTGTTTAACTATTTCGCCTGCTTGACCTTTTGTTTTATATCGGAGGGGATACAGTTTTTGTGCCTTTGATAGTTGTGGATGGTTGATGTAAACAGAGTTCGCAAATACTCATCACTGAGGAGTAAAATTTTTATCTTCCTCCTCAGTACAACACAATTGAGGAGCAATAAATTTTGATTTCCTCAATTGTGAGTTCAAAGGAAAGAGTGCTCTTCTAGAATATTTCTCTTTAATACTTATCTTATCTTTTCGCACTAATATTTACCGCAAACGTACGTGCTCCTCAAAATAATACTCCTCATAATAACGCTAAGTTTCTTTTTCTCATCTCAGGTTTCAGCACTCAGTATTTTGTATCGCTGATAAAGTCAGTAATGCAGCATATGTATATTTATAAATAGTATGTATATTTATAAATTTATGTTAAAGTTTAATTGTTGTTGGTGTAAATATTAACAGTTTTGGGTACATGCATGATTAACCATTAATTTAAGTTGTATTGTGAGTAGGTAAATAATTTTAATCAGGAAGACGATGGAAAAATACTGTTCTCTAAGAGAATTTCTCTACACAATGATTTTTTTTTTTTTTTTTTGTCATGGGTTTTTCCATACTTGGCGTTTTTTCAATTGTCATTTTCGATTAAGGCGCATTGCAGTTTTGTTAGCTTAAAATTTTATAAGTTAAAAATGGGCAGGTTTTCAAAAATTGACAAAATAAAGTACGTATCATACGACAGTGAAACAAATCAATCGATGAGACTTTTATGCAAAAAACAATTTAAAGGTCAAGTATTGCACAACATAAAAAGACATTACACTTTAGTTCCTAAATATAATTTTGTACAAATTGAGTCATCGGAAACATTGAGAAAAGTAAAAATAAAATTGAATCAAAGTAATTTTTTTAAGTGCTGTGTGGGGCTGATTACTGTTAAAGCCATACCATTTAGGCTTTTTGATGATGAACAGTATTTTTAAAAAATTATAGAGCCTTATGAACACGAATTTAATATAACAGTAAACTCAAGGAATATAATTGAAAGACTTGGCACGTGTGCCGAACAAATGAAAATCAAACTATCTGATTTACTACGAAACAAAATGATTTGCATAAAGTTGGTCATTGCTTCACGAATGGAAAAAAGTATATTGGGAATTATCGTTCAAGTTATTGATAATTTTCAAATAAAAATTTTTACTATTGGGATGGTGGAATTGAAAAAAAGACACACTGCACTGTTTCTAAAGGAAGAAATCTTAAAAAGTTTCCATAAATTTGGTATAAACGCGGCACAAATATATTCTTCTACTACCGATAATAGAGCGAACGTTGAGAAAACTTCAGAGTTACTTCAAGAAAGTGAAACCACGGATGGTGATGAATATGAACAAATTCACACTAGATTGAATTCGGTATTGTCGGTGGTAAGATGTGCTGTACATACGCTCCAACTAGCTGCACATGATGTATATAAAACTGTTTCAACAGAATTAACAAAGTGTAAAGAGGCGGCACGTTTTCTTCGAAAAAAGATTCCTAATGAAAATTTTGGTGAAGGTATCCGAATGCCTACATTAGACAATTTAACTAGATGGAATTCTACGTTCGATATGTTAAATTCTCTGTTGAACTTGGAAGAATTTGTAAATATTCATGAAGTTAACTGTCAAATAAATTGGGATTTCGTTCAAAATTTTGTTGCTGCGTTTAAGCCCATTGCTGAATGTACAAGAAGTTTGCAAACAGAAGATTATATAATGGGTGATTTCTACAGGGATTGGCTGCTTTGCGAAACGAAATTGGAAACTATGCCGAACAATATCTTCGCTAGTACTTTATTAGGATCAATGCAGTTGCGGAAGGAAAAGCTTCTTGAAAACAATGCATTCGTTTCCGCTTTATATATGGATCGAAGATTTAATTATATGGATTCACTGTTCTTCAATGAAATGCGAAGAAATATCTTTGCTTTATTATTTACTAAAAATTATGCATGACATTAAGGAACCTACCAAATTTACTGATCGATAAAATATGATTATCATTTTTTGTTGGTTTATATTCTCTAGTCACATATAATTTCTACAAGCACAATGTTAAGTTCTTTGGAGGGAAATCCATTATGCAATGATGCAGATCCAGCGGCCAGCCAAGTTGAATTCGAACCTTCTCTGTCTTCAAATGATACTTTTCACTTACTTGAACAAAAAGTTACTTCTTGGACGCAGCAATCTCTTCAGTCAACAAGCAATATTCAAACAATTCGTCAAAAACTTGAAGGACTAGCACACGAAACTCGGGTGCCTTTCCAAACAAACATACTGGATTACTGGAAAGGTTTGCGAAGCCATGAGCCAGCTTTAGCCAAATTAGCCGAAGTAGTTCCATGTAGTCAGACTTCAGTGGAACGCGCCTTTAGTGCTCTTTCGTTAATTTTAACTAAGCATCGTTCCAGGCTCAACGCACAAAATATCAATAATATATATAATTTGTGTTCTTTTTCTATTGAAATATATACATGTTTTGTTTGTTTTAATAAATAAGTACTTACTTATGCACGTACATATGTATGTACAAGTACGAAAAATAACTATGTAAATAAAAATTTGAGTGTCTATTGTTTATTTGTAAATACATATGTATATGCTTTTGCTTTTTTTCTTTAAATAAGAGACAATACTAATGACAAGTAAAAAAGATGAGTTTTATTTTTCGCATCACTTGAACAATCAGAGCGATAAAAATAAAGATGATGCGTTAGGCAAATAGTTATCTTTTAAAAATGCTCGCTCATGCTGATATATGAGTGAGCCAAATACGTGAAGAGTTTTTTGTGATGATAATGTTAGTTAAGCTTGCGCTCCTGAGTATTTGAAATGATGTTCTCTTGTGGAATATTACTCATCAGAGCAAGAGCGTATTTTGATGGTTTTATGAACTCTGGATGTAAACGGCTGTGAACATGTCCCGGAAGGACGGCCATTCTTCATAACCTCCGTAAAGCGTTTCTGTATCACATGCAAGCACCTCGAGTTGGATGCCTGAACTTGCCTCTTGATTGTCTATTTGTGGCAGCTCTACTCTACTGTGGGGAGTAGGCTTTAGCTGATCGGAGATCATAGCTTTTATTTCTTCGTACTGGTCTAAGCAGTTTTCGTAAGCCGATGATTTAAAATTATGTGGCAGATCTGAATCGTCAGAATCTACTATGGCGTCATGAGCCGCTTGAAGACGAATCCAAAAATTGTTAAGATTTTGGCTTTTTATTTCTAGTAACGATTCCGAGTTTTCGTGAATCGGTGAAGAGGCAAATCTAGTGCAGTATCTTGTTAAACTGTCACTTTCGGAAATGAATTTAGCAACCTGTTTTGAGCGTGTAGCTTTTGCAGGTGTATTTTGATTTTCTTCGTTATTAACCATTTTTGTAAAATAATATTATTTATTTATTTTATTTTAGTTTTAAGTTTGAAAATATCCGCACTTTTAATTTATTAACACCTTTTACGTCCTTCTGTTAGTATTTAGGTACATCCTAATACTTGGACTTATTTGTATGTATGAATGTGCTTATGTACTTATGTTTTGTGCAATTGAGAGCACGCTGAAGAGATCAATGCGCTATTTACGGGCCGTCTCGACAGGATAAAATCTATGTCTTACTAACTGTCAAATCTATTGCTATTGTGGGCATTGTTATCATAACATAATCATTTGCGCAAAGGCGCAGGGTAGGTAGGTTCGAGCTGATGTAGCGCATGCTTTGAGCTCTTGAACTGTTTAAATCTTTTATGAGGAAAATAAAAAAAGGATTACGATCCTTTTGTTTACAAATATATTTCTGGGAAAATACAATAATAACAAAGGATAAAGATCCTTTTTTACAAATGTATTTCTGGGAAAAATAAGATAATAAGAAAAGGATAAAGATCCCTTTTTTACAAATGTATTTCTGGGAAAATAAGAATTCATATTTTTGGACTACTATATAATAATTGTGGCATAAATTTTAAGTACCAATTAAAATAATAAATTTAAAATGAGAACTGATATTTTGATTTATGCTTGTATAAGTTTATTAAATTTAAGACTTTGCTCATTCCTAACCCAATTTGCATAATTATTCTGTAAATTAACAATATTAAACTAAATATTAATTTTTTTGAAAAATGTTATTTTGAAAATGTACTTTATTTTATTTTTATAATATAACACAACACAATCGTCTTAATATTCGCTCTTCTAAATTTCATATTACCGGGATATGTTGCCTCTTCGAAATTTTCATAGAAATGAAAACTGCGCTGTCAAACTGCTGAAGTGACAGCTTATTGCTTACAATATATGGTAAACTAATTAGTTTGCCATATATTGTAAGAAATAAGCAATATGGAGTCTCCACAGGCAATAGACACGGAAAAACAGTTAGTAAGACATAGATGTTATCCTGTCGAGACGGCCCGTTACATACATATGTAGGTATGCACGAATTGTTTCTGTGTTTATGATTATGCTTTTTTCGTAAGCAATTGAGAGCTCGTTAAAGAGATCAATTCGCTTTTTGAACGCAATCCTGCTTGTTTTTGTTTGCCAAAGAACAAGAGGTATCGCCGGACAATTGCCAATGTGGACTTTGAATATGAAAATATATGTATACGAATATGTATGCGTTCAATTATTTATTTACGCTAAGATGCGTTTTTTTTTTTTTTTTGTAGATTTTAATATATTATGTATTCTTTTTTTTTAACAATTTGTTGTATTGTTAATTTCCTAAACCTTTGTTTAATTTCACAATTACTTTTTTAATAAATTTGGAATAATTAATTAACCCAATGTATGTAGGGTATAGAGTAGTGGGATTTGTACTGCTTATATTCTTTCGCAAGAGGGAGAGAATGCGAAAACGGAATAGAAAGAAGATATTTTATCTTGTATATACACATGTTTCTATTAAAACGGCTGTCTGATATACTTTATAGATATATGTGAATATATAAATATATATCTATATTGGGTTTGCCGGAAAAATTTCGCAAGTAATTGCTTAAATTTTTCTATGTTTTTGAGCTTCAATAATTTTATATATAAATATTTTGATATATGTATATTACCGTGTTTGGTAAAATTTTATTAGCCGTTGAAGCGGATTTTAATTACAGGTATAATAATAAGTACGTCTGTAATTTTAGGCATATACATAGATATGTATTTATGTGCATATGTTAAATAAATAAAGGACATAATACGCTCACTTGGTATTCCTTATGCTTTGCAGGGTGTATATACATACATATGTACATATGTTGCCCTAATGCCTTCTGCGTTTTATTCCTCTTTTTGTGCTCTAGCTAGCTACCTCCTTCTGTTGTTGTTTTGTTTGTATGTATGTATGTATATTTGTACCAATTATCGCGGCCGATTGTTTCGTTTTTGGGTATTTTTGTAGTGTTTTATTAATGAGGTGCTTTTAAATTTCGCGCCCGATTTATGTTCTGGTTTTAGTTTTCGCGCGTTTGTGTTGTTTTTTTTTCATTTGCTGGAACTGTTTTACTGTGTTTGTACGAATGTATGTAATATTTTGATTGTACTGCACTGCACTTTCTTTTGTTTCTTGTTTGTTTTTGTTTCTAATATATAATAATTTGGTTTTGCACTGCACACTTTTATTTGGTTGTTGTTTTTTGTTTGTATATACGTATCTACATATGTATTGTTTTTGCTCGCCACTGCCCTTTACCGCACTGCACTGTTGTTTTGTTTTATTTTTGTAGTTTGTCTTTCTTTTTTTTAAATTTTGTCACCACAATTTTAAAATATTTGTTTCTTGGACGAAACCAATAGTGCCATTCGGTATGGCTCGAAGGACCATAGCTAAAAGGGTACACATTTTATGTCGGATAAAATAAATTTTTGTTTTATTTCGACATTTTGATGAAGAAAATTATAATTTTTAATATTATAAATGTTAAAAAAATATATGTCGACGAGCGGGGCGTCGAGAATCCTAATACGGCTTGCCGGCACTGGCGATCTATTTTCCGCATGATCATGGTCGAATGTATAATCGCGGTAGAGGAGCGTAGATGTCGACCCGGCGCAGTGTTTAAGCGAATCTTTTGTAGACGAACGTTGATAGCGAATGTTGATGGTCGAAAATGTGTGTGACGAATTGTATGTGCTAGCGAAAGGTGTCGACGCGGCGCAGTGTGTAAACGAATGTTGATGGACGAATTCCTGACGTGTGAATTGTATATATCGAATTGTGTCAGCTTCCCCGTTGTCCATTGCTTTTATTGGTTGGGTTGGTGCGAGTGTGGTGTGTTATATTGTAGTGGCATCCTGTGGTGGATTGCGCTGTTTTATTAGGATAGGCCAGTTTTACCGGGTAGAAGGGCTGGATGCTTAACTCATTTAAACACATGGGGACACAAGTCATAAATTTACAGATGAGACAACATTAAACACACACACACATGTATTAAATTGTACACTTTAAAAAACCCCATGCAGCATAAAACATATCAAGCAGCAAAACCAATATGCTGCAATACATACAAACACACATTTTTATATTTAGTTATTTAAGATAGTTTTCTAAAATAGTATATAAGCATGGAAAATATCGAAATAAAATTAGAATGAAAGATTTCTCACTCGATTTAAGACGTTTCATTTCCCCCCACCAGTGGTGAGGAATGACAAATCTTTGTTGAGTTTTAAACATTTGGTCCTTCGAGCCGGATAAAGAGCTCAGCCAAAATTAAAAAGTCCTGTATTTACAAAACAGGCAATATACAAAAAAGCCCTGTTCAAAATACAGGAAATTGCAACAAAAATAATTGTAAGACGAGTGTATATTCCCGCATATTAACAATCACAACAATTTCAGAATTTTTATTGAATCAAAACGTGTGGCACCCATACATCGAGCTTCTTACTGACTCCAAGCTTCTTCAAATGGTTTATAACGGTTTGATGACTACTATGCGATTTTATCGCAATTTTCGACGACAGGCCTTCCGGAGCGTGGCGCATCTTCGACCACCTCTACACCAGAACGAAAACGTTGAAACCATCGTTGTGCGGTGGAAATGGAAACTGTATCGGGTCCATAAACTGGTCAAATTTTATTGGCGTCGTAGTAGTACTGTAAAATATGCCGTATTTTCTCTTCATTTTGCTCCATGTTTGCGACGCTATAACTCACGAACGACTTAAAAGAAACGACAATCAATCAAACACGTGTTAGCGCGTGAAATGGGCTTTCCAAAAAGGTACAGCATGACCCGATGCGACGAACAAAACTAGAACTACGCGCTTTCAGCGCCAACTAGCGAAAATACCGCAAGACTTTTTTGACAACTATTTCAGACAAATTAGGAAGAGTACAATATTATTTACAACTTTAGATTTAGCGAAAGGATACCATCAAATTCTAGTAAAAGAGGAAGATCGTGAAAAAACAGCTTTTGTAACACCAAATGGACTTTATGAATTCGTAAGAATACCTTTTGGACTGAAAAATGCACTAGCCACATTTCAGCGTGTAATGAATGAAAAACTTGAAGATTATGTAAAGAAAACATGTGTAGTGTATTTAGGCGACATTCTAATATTTAGCACATCATTGAATGAACACATTAGGGCGATAGGCGAAATTTCTAAAATTCTTGAAGGTAAAAATCTTAAAATTCAAAAAGATAAATGCAATTTTTTAAAGAAAGAAACAGAGTTCTTAGGACACATTTTAACGGAGGAAGGCATGAAGCCAAATCGTAATAAAATTAAAGTTATAGAAAATTTACAAATCCCAAAAAGAGAAAGAAAAATTAAAAGTTTTTTTTTAAATCACTGGTTACGGTCGTAAATTTAACAACTGATCCATCCAATTATGCGATTGGTGTAGTATTATCAGAAGAGGGACACCCAGTGTGTTATGCCTCAAGAACTTTGATAACCACGAAAAAAACTATTCCGCAACAGATGAAGAATTTCTTGCGATAATGTTGAGTATAAACTATTTTAGGCCATACCTCTATGGAAATAAATTCAAAATTTTTACTGACCACCAACCGATAAAATTTTTATTTCCAAATACAAAGGAAAAGATATATCAGCTCGACATTAAAGATGGCTATTAAAACTTGGAGAATACCAATTTGACATTGAGTATTTAAAAGGTAAAGCAAGTAAAGTAGCAGACTTTTTAAGTAGGATTAAAGAAAATGAGGATATTATTTCAGAAAATATGGATGAAATTATTTCCAATAGTTCAAACTTTTCTATAAACAATATGGAAGGTGAAGAAACTTTAGCAACAGTGCATTCAGCAGAAGAAGAATTAGACGACCATTCATATATCAAAGAGGAAATTGTTAACAAATATAAGACGCAAATTATTTTAAGGGGGTATTCTACTCTAGAAATAAAATTTTGAGCAGTTTTTTGAATTTTATTTAAAAAAAACCAAAAATATTTTTTATGGTGTTTTTTATTGATATCTTAAGGATATAGAAAACAAATTTTACAAAAAAATATTAAAAATTAAAATATTTAGAGGGGGGAGAGACAGGTGTAAAAAAATGGCGCATCCTGGTGACATTGATCCTGACTCTCCTGGTGGTCTGAAAAAAAAAAATTAAAAGAAATTCTTAATCAGTAAGGATGCTGTTATAGTCCGGGAACACGACAAAAAAATTTTTTGAAAAAGGCGACTGTCATTTTTTGAAATTCCTGAATTTTTTTAAATATCAAAAACAAAAATTTTTACACGATGCTGGTAGGAACGATAAAGGATTATATAAAGAAGATTCACACAAAATTTCACGTACACCGGTTGTATAGAACTTGAGATAATGCCGGTACCGTGTAGTTTTGAGAAAAACGCGTTTAAAGTTTAGGAGACAATTCTAGTGAATACGGACGCCACCTCACAAAATCGGCTGTATCTCCGAAAATAAGTAAAATTTTGAAAAATCCTTCCAAGGTCATATTTTGAAAATCCAAACTTTAAATATATGAAAAAAAATCGAATTTTTCAAAATTCAAGAGTAGAATACTAGTAGAATACAAACAACAAAACTAAAGAGATAAAAATTATACACGGTAAAAGAATTATTTTCATTTCGGAATATGATTTCGATAATTTTAGTGGATGTATAGGAAATATATCACAAAACAAAAAAGGGATATTTTCAGAAATTTCAGAGCGCCAATATAATATAGTATAGGAAAAATTAATCGAATTGTTTTCTAATGATGGTCAATTAGAATTTATAAAATGTACAATGAGAGTACAAGATATTGAGACAGAAGTAGAAGCAGTCAAACAGATTTCTTTATATCACGTTAGGGAAAGCTTTCAATGGGGCATTCAGGAAACATATGTATAACCAAATAAAGAATAAAATATGTTATCCAAAGTTATTGCAATTAATTCAAATTGTGATTAATCAATGTGAAATATGTCAGCAAGTAAAGTACGATAGAAATCCCATTAAACCAAAATTGAAACTTTCGGAGACGCCTTCAAAAATTAATGATATTGTACATATAGACACGTATGTACTGAAAGGGCATCATTTTGAACAGAAGTAGGTAAATTTTCTAAGTTCGGTGCAGCATACTCGTTAAATGATAGAAACCACATAACCATTATTGAGCAGCTAGAAGATCACTTCACTAAAGTAGGGAAACCTAGAAAAATTATTGCAGACAATGAATTTAAAGTAGTAAGAATAAAAGAATTTCTACATAATGAAAATGTTGAAATCCACCTAACAAAACCCAATAGTCATACAGGTAATGCAGATGTACAAAGATTCCATAATACTATAGCAGAAAAAATTAGAATCTTATATAAACTAAATAAAGGGTTATCCATAAAACAACTAATACAAAAAGCAATTAGAAATTATAATGAAAGATGTCACTCAACAATTAAATTTACACCAAAAAAAGTACAGTATAATGAAGTAGATTTGGAAATAATAAAAAACAATTTAATAACAGCAAAGAATAAAATTATAAATAAATTAAATCAGAAAAAAGAAAATTATGAGGAAAAGAGAGAAGAAGGATTTATAAAAAATTATAAAGCTGTTAGGCATAAGGAACAACCTAGATAGAAGAAAGATAAGTTAGAAAATATTCATCCTTCCAATATAAAAAGACCTTGAAAATTTACAGATTTGGATAATGTGGACAGTAATAGCTTTAATGACACAAAATTGTGACGGGACAATGGTTTTGACAGAAATAAAGGAACAAAACGGATTCATAGATTTACAGATTAGAGATCAAGCAATACCAAAAGATAGAGTACTACATATGATTGACATTCAGCAATTAGAAAATGTTATTAATGCTATGACCGATAATATAATTTTGATGAAATTAGAGTTATTAATAAAAGGGAACTGATTAATGCAATTGGCAGTATGTGAAAATGGCTTTTTGGTACAATGGACGAAGACGACAGACAAAATATACAAACATATCTTTTACAAACGAATGACTCATTTAACGAACAAATAAAAATAAACTATTATTTCTCATCAGCTATTGAACACTTAAAAGAAATTGTTAAAAGTGACAGATTAAAAATTGAAAAAGAACCTAATGCGTTAAATAAGCTTATATATGATGAATAACAGGAAAATGTTGTATCCGCTAAATATGGGATAATACACCCGAATATTTTAACTAACGAAGAAATTGTAAAATATAATGTCGATTATAATAAGCTAAAATATATACAACTAAGAACAGTAATTTTAAATAATACCTTTCTAGTATTTGGAATAAAAATACCAAAAAATTTTGAAGATGTACAAATAAGAAAAATTATTCCAATACCTAACAGAGAAAATAATGAAATAGATCCAAAAATAGAGGAAATATTTACCTACAAAAAGAGATCATTGATATTTGAAGATAATAAATCATCACAACAAATAAAAATAAGCAAACATTGTATTTTAAAAAATAATTGTAATTTTGTAAAATGTAAAGAACTCGAAATAATACAATTAAATATAAAAAGAAATTCTTGTTAAAAATGCAAACACTTTAAAAATTAAAAATACATGTAATCAAGAACTACCATTAATAAGTGGAAACTATGTAATAAGGTTTGTTCATTTAAAATTAATGACTATTATTTTTCAAATTTTGTTAAAGATATAAAGGAAAACATTGTAACCGTAAAATATAAAGACAGTCAGAATTTCACGAAAAAAATTACTTTTGACGAAATTGTAGAAGAACATAAATCAAATATAGAAAACATTTTTAAATTGGAAATACATACGAATGTATCACATATTTGCAACATATTAAGCATAATTATAATTTTGTTAGTAGTTACATATATAAATAACCCAACAACAAACAGTAAAACTGATAAATTTGCTGAATTTCTTAACAAAATAAATAGAACAACCGGAAATCAGTAAAATTGTAATATGATACCATTTCCTTTGTTATTGCAAAAATCAACTTAAATGATACAAAACAAAATCACTTTGTTAACAATATTTTCGAGCATCTATATAAACTATTAAGTTATGAGGTTATTACTTTAGTCAGCATTTAAGTAAATATGACGTATAAACAAACACTTACTTTCTTGTAAAACATGTGTAATAAGTATAAGTATATATGGTTTGTAAGCAATTGTTCAAATATCATTGAACATGCTTACTTATCAGCAAAGCCGAAATTCTACTAAATATAAATATATATTTACATATATATTAATATACTTACATACATACATATATACATAATGCATTTAAATGCAATGCACATCTAATAGTAATAAAAATGCATGGGTAAAGACAAGTCATAAATTTACAGAAGAGATAACATCACACACACACGTATATATGTATTAAATTGTGCACATGTCAGGCAGTAATAAACAATATGCTGCAATACATACAAACATACACACATAAACATACATTTAGTTAAGTATTTAAGATAGTTTTAAAAATTGTATATAAGCAAGTGAAAACCTAAATACCAACTAAATAAAACCAGACTAAAATAGTTCTCGTAGAATGAAATAGTTCTCACAGAACAAGACTTGACTATCATTTTTTTCCCCCACCAGTGGTAAGAAATATTTGACAAAGCTAGTCTTTTGTTCAGCAATAATTCATTGCAATAATAACTCCAATGATTATAATTAATAAAGTGAAAGTTTAGTCTAATTCCAATATTCAAACCACCTGGTTTAATTCTTTAGGGTTAACTCGGTTCTAACTTTTTAAAAACGTTCGAATGTGATCGTAATATAAAATTCTCGTGGCACTTGTTATTCCCTTATGAATGTTTGTACATGTTTGCTTTCGTAAACATACAGACAAATGTGCCAAAGAAATAATATACATACATATGTACATATATGCCATTGAAATTCTATTGATAGAAATGTAGATATGATAACGAAATAATGCGAATATGTACATACATATATGTATGTGAAGGTCATTAATTTTTTTGACCAAATGAAAGGAATGACCCAAGTCGTGTTTATATGAGCATATTTAAGTTCATTTGACACATCTTCATTTTGTAATAATCGAAATAAATATAATTAATTTGAAATAATAATTTATTTAAAATTATTTTTTATTTAATTTTTCCCGGTTTAAAAAGAAATTAAAAATTTACCATTCTTCGTGTTAAAACTCAACAAAGATTTGTCATTCCTTACCACTGGTGGGGGGAAATGAAAATTTAATAAAATTTTATTTTATTTATTTTTTTTTTTTGATGAGATATGTGGGGCGGGAATTTTCTAAAGACACCCTGGCGGGTAGTGTCGGATTCGCTTGATGCGCCTACCGACTAAAACCCCCCACACCGGTTGCCAAACATATGGTTATGAACCTATAATGAAATCTGCGGGAGAAGGAGGAAGATTCAGTTGTGGGCGGTAGTGGCCCTCAAAAGAATCTGACGCTAAAAAGCGAGGCTCGAATTTTTAGTTAGGTGGGAGCTGAAGGATTTGTCAGGATACATGGCCTTCTGAAACGGTCTGCTTTCTTGCACCTAAGAGTGGCAAGACAGTTGATGCTGGAGATTTGCAGCGTAGGAATTAGTTGCCGATTGGGAGATTAGTTTCCTCTATTATCTATTTGTTTCTAACATACCACGTGAAATTAAGAGCAGATCTTAGTAGACGCATGTATGTGGCTTGAAGCCTGGAAGATTTTCTCCTCGGCTGGGATGTCGTAACAATAAATGTTGAACAGCGATGGGGAGAGTTTGGAGCCCTGAGGGACTCCCGCCGTGATCGGGTGAGCTTCGGAGAGCTCACTATTCACCCGAGTGGTGATTTTCCGGTCAGACAAGAAGGATTTGATTAAGCCAAAGAGGTATTTGGGAAGTTTAGCTTTATAAGCTTATAAATAAGTCCATCATGCCAGACCGGATCGAATGCTTATTTGCACTCAAGCAGGAGCATAGGGATGTGTCTTCCTTTGTTGACGTTGTTGGCGACAAATTCGGAGACCCGCCGAAGTTGGTGTGCGGTGCCGTGTTGCTTTCGAAACCCATGTTGGAAGTCGGGGAGAATTTTCATTTCCGTAACAAAATTCTCCAGTCGGGAAAGAATTATGCTTTCTGCTACTTTGCTAAGGGTGCAGAGTAGGCTGATGGGGCGATGGTTTGCCGAGTCGCTTAGGGGTTTACCCGGTTTGGGAAGAAAGACGACTGTGGCGGCTTTCCAGGCCGGGGGGAAATATTGGAAACGCATCATGGCATTTATGATGTTGTTTAGGGCAACAAGGTGTTTGCACGGTAAGATTTTTAAGACGCCGTTACCGATACTGTCGTGGTCTGGAGCTTTCCGGTTTTTGAGGAAGCGAATAGCTTCGGAGACTTCTTTGGGGGAGGTGGGCTGAAACTCGACCGTCTGGAAGGATGTGCCCCGAACAATTTCTGACACTTCTTCGCAAAAAGAAGAGAATTTTCGAAGGCTTGGAAAGGGGGAGCATTGGTTTTTAAGGGATTGAGCGAAGACGTTGGCTTTGTCCTTGTCCTGTGGGTAAGAGATCCCGTCTTTAATTAGGGCGGGGAGGTAGAGTTTACGGTTTCGTAAGGATCTGATAACCTTTCAGAAACTTTTAGAGTGCTGTTCGGCTTTAGCGATAAAGGAATTGAAGTCTTCAGAACTTTTTTGGAGGAGGAGAACCTTTAATTCCCTTGGAGTGGAATTTAAAGTTTGGCATAGCCGGAGAAGTCTGTGTTTTTGCCAGAGTTTGCAGATTTTGTTTTTCCTGGTGATGAGAGCACGGATACGTAGGGGAAGGTTTTTTTGTGTTAGTGGTAGCTTCTATTGAAGAGGTGGCTGAAATTATTAAGCTTTGGATTTCCTCCGTCAGACCAGGGACCGCTTTATCACGATCAGCTACGGAGTTGATTTGGGTGCAAGTGAAAACGGAGGTTTCTAGCAAGAATTTCAGGTGGAGGAAATCGGTTTTAGTCTTTAACCGAGGGGAAAGTAGAGAGCAATTCGCCAGCTCCAGGTAGACCGGGGAGTGGAAAGCTCCGGGGGAGTCCAGGGGTCTCTGTTGAGGGTCACGTTTTTTGTGAGGAATAAATCCAAGGTAATTACTTGGAGCCTGGGACTTGTAGGGTGGTAGGTCGGTTCGGAGGGAGGTTCGATGTTGAAGTTGTGATGGAGAGACATTCTCCAGAGTGTTAATCTGTTAGCATTATTCGTAGAACGGTTCCAAATCTTATATTTAAAATTGAAATCGCCTGCGATAATGGTAGGGGTGGAGGAGTTGAAGAGGGATGAAATATTGAGAGGGCTTTTATCAGGAGGGATATATACAGTAATGATACTGTGCCTGCGTGAATTGAGTAATACGTCAATTCCTACAGCCTCAAGTGTTGAGGGGCCAGTGTTGGCAGCTAGGTGGTGGACAGAGCTCTTCACACAGATGGCGACACCCCATCCATTACTTTTCTAAGGCTTATGCGATCGGTTTTAATGTGAGAATATACACCCGTCTTACAAAGATTCTTGCGGTATTTTCGCTAGTTGGCGCTGAAAGCGCGTAGTTCTAGTTTTATTCGTCGCATCGGGTCATGCTATACCTTTTTGGAAAACTCATTTCACGCGATAACACGTGTTTGATTGATTGTCGTTTCTTTTAAGTCGTTCTTGAGTTGTAGAGTCGCAAACATGGAGCAAAATAAAGAGAAAATACGGCATATTTTACAGTACTACTACGATAAAGGCAAAAATGCATTTCAAGCCGCCAATAAAATTTGTGCAGTTTATGGACCTGATACAGTTTCCATTTCCATCCGCACAACGATGGTTTATAAAGTGATATTTTCGTCCTCTTAATCTTGTTCTCGCGTTACTAGATAAGTTAAATTCCTCTCGTGCTAATGTATGCACCTCATAATTTATTTTATCCTCATTTGTAATTGTTCTAAATGTTAAAAGATTTTTCAATTTAATAATTGTATCAATTAGTGCGATATAATTCTTTTTATTAATTTAAATTTTTATTTTAGGTAATGATTCCTAGGCTGGTTCATAAAAAAATACCATTATTAACTTCTTCTTCTCTTGCTATATCAGTTCGTGAAGATCCTATCTGGCCTTGCCTACTCGAGTATAAGCGATCTTGGCTATACTGCGAATTAGGGTGCCCTGCCAATTGAGGGCTCATTGAACTATATTGGATCTATCTATTTCCATCGGTTCGCCTTGGTTTTGTTTAAATTGATTATTTCGACCATAATACTGTTTATATTGGTTGGATTGATTTTGACCAAAAGTTGGTTTATATTGATTTGGTTGATTTTGATTAAAATTTGGTTTAGGGTTTCCTACCGCTTGTGGTCTTTGAAAATTACCTGAATTTGGTTTGTAATTATTATTAAATCTTCCACTATTATATTATTTAAATTGGCCTGATGTATTATGTCTAATATCATTTTCGTACTTTTGATTAAATGAACCTTGATTATCTTTATTTCTATAATTTGTATTATATCTTTGTCCTCGAACAGGATACCTATTACCTCCTCCTTTTATTTTAAATTTCATTTATTCCGGCCTAATACTACTATCTTCAAATCTTCTAGTTGCCATTATTCTTATTATTTCATTAAGGTTCCCTTCTTTATAAATTATATCTAGTAGGACTCCTTGAGTCATCTCCTTGATGGTATTTACCAATAAGCTGTCCTTGTTAGTCAAGTCAATGTAACTGTTACCCCTATAGTACCCTGTCAGTTCATCCGACTTATATTTAATATTTTGTATTTTTCTCATAAGTTCATTTACGGAACTTACCTTAAGATTTCCAATCATCTTATACAGATGATGCGGCTCTACTTCGGGTCGATACCTAAGTTTTAGGGTTTCCTTTATCAGCTGCCAGTTGTTTGGTTGAGGTATATTGATGGTTGTATGTTTCGCCTCTCCTTGGATGGTCCTGTAGTAGATTGATCGCGTCACTTCCTCTTGTAACTCTATGTCGCTCGTTGTGGATATTAGGTACTCGATGCTGCAGAAGAACGAGTTTATTGTAATATCGCATCTCCCCGTAAATATCGGCAGGTCGTTAACTGTATTTATGAGTGCATGCCTGCTGCTGTTGCTTCCTTTTGTCCGGTTCTTAGTTCGAGGTAAGCTTGCCGCATTTGCTCCAACTGTTGCTCTCTGCGATCAAGCTCATCTACTAAGTTGACTGCCGCCCTCTGAGTCTTTTCGTTCTCCATTTGTGTCCTGTTGTCGAAGGGAGAAGTGTTCACTGCAAAAGCTTTAGAAAAATTTTTGTTTTTAATATTTGTTCTGGTGAATATACTTCTTCTTCTTAATTGGCTTAGACACCGCTTACGCGATTATAACCAAATTAACAACAGCGCGCCAGTCGTTTCTTCTTTTCGCTACGTGGCGCCAATTGGATATTCCAAGCGTAGCCAGGTCCTTCTCCTCCTGGTCTTTCCATCGGAGTGGAGGTCATCCTCTTCCTCTGCTTCCCCCGGCGGGTACAGCGTCGAATACTTTCAGAGCTGGAGTGTTTTCGTCCATTCGGACAACATTACCTAGACTGCGAAGCCGCTGTCTTTTAATTTGCTGAACTATGTCAATGTCGTCATATATCTCATACAGCTCGTAGTTCCATCGAATGCGATATTCGCCGTGGCCAACGCGCAAAGGACTATTAATTTCGTAGAACTTTTCTCTCGAAAACTCGCATCGTCGACTCGTCAGTTGTTGACTTCTTCTGCACCATATAGCAGGACGGGAATTATGAGTGACTTATAGAGTTTGGTTTTTGTTTGTCGAGAGAGGACTTTGCTTCTCAATTGCCCACTTAGTCCGAAGTAGCACCTGTTGGCAAGAGTTATCCTGCGTTGGATTTCCAGGCTGACATTGTTGGTGGTGTTTACGCTGGTTCCAAGATAGACGAAATTATCTCCAGCTTCAAAGTTATGACTGTCAACAGTGACGTGAGTGCCAGACCCATTTGGTTTGCTTCCTTATCCAGTCTGGAGAAAGCAGAACTAACGGCGTGGGTGTTGAGGCCGATGATATCAATATCATCAACATCGATAGAAACTAATATGCGATGTTGGGGAAGCTAATCCCACGGTAGTTGGTGCAGATTGTAGGGTCTCCTTTTTTATGGATTGGGCATAGCACACTTGGAGGATGGAGTCATATGTAAAAGTTCACGCAAGTGGTGAATATCTGGTCGGTTGTTGATTTACCACGTCTAAAGCCATACTGATAAGGTCCAATCAGTTTGTTGATGGTGGGCTTTAATCTCTCACACAATACGCTCGACAGATCCTTATTGATGTTGAGGAGGCTAATCCCAAGGTAGTTGGCGCAGATTGTGGGGTCTCCTTTTTTATGGATTGGGCATAGCACACTTAAATTCCAATCGTTGGGCATGCTTTCGTCCGACCATATTTCACAAAGAAGCTGATGCATGCTCCTTATCAGTTCTTCGCCGCCATGTTTGAATAGCTCGGCTGGCAATCCATCGGTCCCCGCCGCTTTGTTGTTCTTCAGGCGGGTAATTGCTTCTTCATGGTCGGTCAATGGAACGTCTGCTCCATCCTCATCGATTGGAGAATCGGGTTCGCCTTCTGCTGGCGTTGTGCGTTCACTGCCATTCAGCAAGCTGGAGAAGTGTTCCCTCCATAATTTAATTATGCTCTGGGCATCGGTGACTAGATCACCTTTGGGGGTTCTATAAGAGTATGCTCCGGTCTTGAAACCTTCTTATATTCCCTTATACCGAGTTGTTGACGAGTGCTCTCAGAAAGCAGGAGTGCAAGCCGAGTAGAAAATCGTTCGGCTGTGTGTTGTGATTGCAGCTTCTTAACGTCGAACCTTCCCTGTGTTTGTTGACGTGCGTTTTTGCTGCAAAGAGGCGGGTGCGAATCTTGGCTGCAACAAGATAGTGGCCTGAGTCGATGTTAAGACCTTGGAGCACCCGCACATCTAAAACACTGGAGACGTGTCTTCCGTCTAGCACAACTTGTTTACCGACCGTAGTGCCAAAGATACCTTCTTTGCTCACACTGGCGTTTAAGTTGCCAAGCACGATTTTGACATCGTGGCGGGGGCAGTTTTCATAAGTGCGCTCCAAGCACTCACAAAAGGCATCCTTGGTCAAATCGTCCTTCTCTTCCGTCGGGGTGTGGGTGCAAATCAGCGATATGTTGAAAAACCTCGCTTTGATGCGGATTGTGGCTAGACGTTTATTCACCGGAGTGAGTGATAGTACTTGGCGACGAGTCTCTCTCCCACCACGAATCCCATACCAAACTTGCGCTCCTTTATATGGGCACTGTAGTATAAGCCACAAGGACCTACTCGTCTCTGTCCTCGTCCCGTTCATCGTATTTCTTGGACGGCGGTTATGTCAACCTTCACTCTAACGAGAACCTCAACCAGCTGGGCAGCGGCACTCTCCCAATTAAGGGACCGGACATTCCAGGTGCACGCCCTCAATTCGTAGTCCTTATTTCGCTTTTCATGGTCATCATCAAAAGGGGGGTCTCTCATCCGAGGCTGGTTATAACTATTCACTGGGGATGTTTTTTTACATGGCGGGTCGCAAACCCAGCGCACAACCCTATGCAGGGGATGTTTCGCCTTCTCACTTTAGCTCGCCTTCAAACGGATGTTCTTAGGCTACCCAGAGGATACTTGGTCAAAGACCGGAAGTCGTGAGCTGCTTGAGTCATATGTAAAAGAATCGTTTCTGGCCACTCCCAAGTGAATGGCGATCAGAGAGCTTTCCTCACTTGCGTGAACTTCTACACATGACTCCATCCTCCTGGTGAATTAACGCCTTTTAATTTTTTTAGGTCGTTTTCACTTCTGAACTTTTGCCTTATTTTTTGTTTCACAATTAATATTCACTGCACCCTTGGTGGTGTCGATTAATGTGTCTATCTGAATTTTTTTATATTTTATAGTTATTTATATTCTGGAGGGTCTGGTCAACTCCTGAGTTGGCTACAGAATCGCAGAATTAGTTTTTGGGATTTATAAAAAAATTTGATATAACGATTTCCGGAGGAAAAAAAAATTGTTGTTTTTCGAACATGGTTCGTTTCATTGAATCCTTAATACTTTTTAAGGATCCTACCGACTGCGCCAATTTTATATTACGACCACGTTCGAACGTTTTTAAAAAGTTAGCACTGAGTTAACCCTAAAAAATTAAACGAGGCGGTTTGGATATTGGAATCAGACTAAACTTTCACTTTATTAATTATAATCATTGGAGTTACTATTGCAATGAATTATTACTTACAAATCATAAATACTTATTATACTTACTACATATGTTTTGCAATAAAGTAAGTGGTTTCTTATACATCATATTTACTTAAATGCTGACTAAAGTAATAACCTCATAACTTAATAGTTTATTAGATTCTCGGAAATATTGTTAACAAAGTGATTTTGTTTTGTATCATTTAAGTTGATTTTTGCAATAGCAAAGGAAATTGTATCATATTACAATTTTACTGATTTCCGGTTGTTCTATCTATTTCATTAAGAAATTCAGCAAATTTATCAGTTTTACTGTTTGTTGTTGGGTTATTTATATATGTTACTCGCGCATCTTTCCGCATCTCCGTTGTCACGGAAAATCAATGGCCGAAGCTCACGTTTTGTCAAAGTGTCGAAGCACTGACGCGACGACAAAGCGTCACAAAATTTTGTTTTTGGTAGAAAATCCAAGCTGTGCCGAAAAACACAAACGAAGGCACACCGCTTATCACCGCTTATCTTGCCGCTGTAACAGCTTCGCCAACAAACTGGCGTAAATATATTGATAAGTGATAAAGTCATATATATACATTCATATGAGCATTTGCAAAGCCATAAGATTAATATATCAATGCATACATTTGTATACATATGTTGTTGTGATAAATTTAATTTTTATTAGTAAGAAATATAATACAAAAATATTTATTAGTATAGTATATTAAGTAGGGGGAAGCATCAAAAGCCGGAGTGTGGAACTTTAATCCGCAAAACCTAACCTACTCCCAACTCCAGACTCTTCCACAGAATCACCTAATTAAGTATTACTTCGTGGGAGTGATGAGCCATTTAAGTTTGTACTATGGCACGGACTGACGGACGCCTACTCTGATCTACTTATATGTGTCTCCTCTCTCTCCTCTTTTGGTACCTATAGATGGCTGTGATAATTTGTATATTCGCTCGTATTCGTCACCCTGGATGTCAATGGGCATCATAATGGCTATTACTTCAGCAGCATCACTTGAAATTATTCGAAAAGCACTGATAACTCTGACTCTGCCGACAACCTGTGCACTGTGATTGTTTGTCTGGCATATGCTTCGATGCTTCTTCACATCCACGGTAATCAGCGCGCAATATTTTTTTGTTCCGACTTTCCATCGCTTGCCACTTACTGCGCATTTCGCGGTGTCAACGACATCGCATAGTGCGTCAATGGTGGACCTCTTTTTCATAAAGCCGAAATTGTATCTCTGATAATTTTTCTTTTCTGGATTACTAACTCCAAACGGTTTCTTGCTATGCTTTCATATACTATACTTTGCCAATAGTGTCAAACATGCACAGAGGTCGATATAATGAAGATTCCTCTGGAGGCTTCTTTGGTTTAGAAAGTAGAACCAAACGCTGGACTTTCCATGGGTCGGGAAATATTCCTTCTTTTAAGCACGCATTATACATTTCTGCGAACAAAGTCATGGCTTCCTTTAAGGCTCTGTTTGGTTTGCCATCTAATCCAGGCGCTTTGCTGCTTTTAATTGTTCTGGCTATGGCCAACATTTCTTCTTCACTAACTAGCAGTGGTTCTTCGACTTCGGTTCGAGGCTTAGCATAAGAAATAGTGTGGTGTTTTGGAAACAAAGTTTCGACGATATTTCACATAAAGGATGCGGTTTTGGGTTGTTGGGCCTTATTTTTGAATTTAGACATATTACACTATGTTGCCACTTTCGTCATCTTTTCTGTGTTTTGCGAGTTTGCGGGGTTGTGAGTTTACTCTTTTAAATGAAACAGAGACAGTTGCTCAATTTATGATTTCATTTATATTTGCCATCTTCGCAAAAAGCCGCTTGTAGGCAAAGGCATGCTCGGTGAGATGTAATGGTGGTTTATGAATGGGCCAACTCTGCTTATTGAAAGAGAGCTTGTGTTAATGAATGAAAATGTTTTTGTTGTAAGTTTCACTGCATTTAGGCTTTAGCAATTTGGCTCCCACATTGACTTGTGACGCTGCATATGCTATTTGCAGTTTTTGCGTGTGACATTTGTACGTCAATATGTTATTTTGTGGATGCATTATTTGTGTGCCGATGCCATACGCAAATTAATTCCCGCGACGAGGGAATTTAAAAATTATATATATTTAATATCCGCGAACGCGCGGATGAAATAAGACCACGTGTGATTCCCGTGGATTGGCAGATACAAATCAAATCTTTATTTCTGAAATACTAACATATATACTATACATTTTGGTCTTATTTACTTAAAGTTAAAGCTAAAGCTGAAGTGTAAGCATCAGCTTGATTGAATCCAGAACAAAGAGTTAATTACAATATTAGCTGTTACAGCATATTCCAGCAGAACGTTAAGCGTTCTGTTTTCTTTACAATTGTTATTGTTATGCCTTTTTGTGAGGGCGAGCGATATTGTTTTGATAAGAATGGATTATTGGATTCAGAACGGAAAAAGCATATAGAATTCTTAAATAATCACAAACGTTAATTAAGATTTTTAATTTATGAGACAGTGTAATTGCAAAATGCAAAGAGTTAATTTTATTTACAGCTATGGTAAGGTTGCCATGCGGAGACTGTCATTAACTCCCCCTTCCTAAAATGAGTCGTCCTCGATTCACTATTATTTTGAGATAATTTATATATGTACATATTTGATCCAAAAGAGCATTATAAGTGATTTCTTGAAATTTCGTATTTTCGATTGGTTTGGAAATTTCGCGAGATTTTTTTGATTTTAGTATTAAGTAAATTATGAAAAGTATTCCCAAGATTAAAATTATGTACCAAAAAAATTGAATTTATTATCTATCTAATTTATATTTTAACAGTTTATTAGTTGTTTCAATATATTCTAAAATTTCCAAATTATTTATATGGTTATTTTTAATATAATGCCAAATATTTATTTCAATGTTTTCATAAGTTTGATTATTAGTATAATTGTCAAATGTTATTAAATATGTTCCATTCAATCTTTGATTGTCTACAATATTTTTTCTTGAAACTAATATCGCTCCTGGTTTAATTTCTTCAATTTGCAAGTTTTTTTCTTTTAATTTATTACATTTTTCTTGTTTTTTGTTTAAAATTTCTGAAAAACATGTGCCTTTTTTATTTAGTTTACAATAGGTTTTTGAAATTTCTGTTTTACAATTTTGAATATTAAAAAATTTATTGTTATAATATGTTATGATCTGGTCAATAATAAGCTTACCATCTAATTGAGCTATGGCTCTTACATCATAGTACTTACATGTTAGTTCTATTTTAGAGCATTTTATATCAATTATAATTATGTATGTCTCCTTTTTGGGCTATTTTAAATTTAGAAATGTTCATTAAATCTGTTATGGTCATTATACCGTGTTGGTAATATGTTATGTTTTTAGTTCATCAAAATGTAAAATTGCTCGATTTAAAATTCCAATTTTACCAAAAGTTATTGCATTTATTACATTTTGCAGTTCATGGATAACATATTGTTTTCGTTTTCTTTTAATTTTCCTGTGTGTGGTATCACCTTTAATATTATTTACTGTGTCAGTTAATTCTGCTATTATTTTAAAAATTTCTGAATTAGTTGTAAATTGTTTATTGCTATTTATTACTAGGTTCGTCTAATTTGTCATTAATTTTTACAAAGTCTTCATGGTCTGGTGTATCAGCTTTCCATTTCCAAAGTGTTCCTAATTCATTTATACCCCTTTTTTGCCTAAAATGGGTTTGTTTTAATTGTTCCAATAAAGTTTTATTTATCCAAATTTCAGATTCTGCCTCTTGGCAGCCTAGGCTGTCGTGATTTTGTTATAAAATTAGTAATGTGAAATAGGCCCCGTAATTTCGAGCGTATTCTTTCGTTCTTTTCCTCATTTCTGACCAGTGATATAATTTTTCTATTTGTTTAATATTTTCATTACAGCTTCGATGAGCCCCATTATTTATTTGTTCGATTAATCCGGACTGATCTTCTCTATTATAATATCCGTTGGAAAAAGTTTTGTAAATACAAATTTGTTCTGAAAAGTTTGTTTGAGAGTTTCTTGAACTTCATGCAAATCTTCAACAGTGCAGTGAATCCCCGTCACTAGCTTTGGCTGAATATATTCTTTAAAATTGTTAATAAATTTTCTACTGTATCAAGTTCTATGCCTAATGCCTTTTATTTCCAAAGGTTTCAATTAACTCATGGACAGTAAATCTGTTCTTACACAATATTATTTGTTATTTAAATTTATTTATGGGTTTTTGTGTTTCTTGTATTTGAACACTTTCACTACTCTCTGCTGAATGTTGGGACTCCTGGCTCTGGGAATCATCGGAAATGTTATATAGTTCAAGACGCGACAATGCGTCAGCTACAATATTGAATTTACCGGCTTAGTATACAAATTTTGGACAAAATTCTTCTATAATTGCGTGCCAACTTTTCATTTTTGGATTAGGATTGCGGGGTGACAAGGCAAATGTTAATGGTTGGTGTTCAGTATGTATTTCCAAATTGGTTACACCATAAAGGTAGTTTCGTAGATTTTTTAATGCCCAAACAATGGCTTTAAGCTCTTTTTCATTAGTTGTTATGTTTCTTTCAGTTTTATTAACAGTTTTTGAAATTAAGGTAATTGGTTTACCATCTTGCGATAGTACCGCACCCATTGCAACGTTAGTTGCATCGGTAGTTAATACAAAAGTTTTGGGGTAGTCAAGTTGTATCAATTCCATTTCTGAAGCTAATAGTTTTTTTTAATTTATTCAATGCAGATATTCCTCCCACATCTAGAGTTATTTAAAATTTGTTGGATTTATTTTTAGAAATCCTACTGTTTTCTTCTGATAGGTATTTTGTCAAAGGTTTGGCTATCGCAGCATAGTCTTTAACAAACTTACGATAATATCCTGCAAGTCCCAATAATCCTCTTAATGCTCGCAAACTTTTTAGTATTGGATAGTTAAAGATTAGTTTTATTTTATTTGGGTCTGTTTTGGTGACATTTTGAGCTACTATTTAAATCAAAAACTCTATTTCTTCCGCGAAAAATTTCGATTTTTCTAATGAAATTTTCATATTAGCATTTTTCAATATTTTTGTAATTGTTTCCAAATCTTTTAAGTGCTGAGTTACATTTTTCAAAAAAATAATTATATCATATACATATATAAAGTTGACAGATTTTTCCTATATGTTCTCGCAATATACCATCTATTGCTCTCTGAAAAATTCGAGGGGCATTTTTTAACCCAAAAGGCATCCTTAAAAATTCATATTTTCCATTATTAACGGAAAAACTGTTTTCTCAATATCATTTTCTGTCATTAAAATTTGATGAAATCCTGATTCTAGATCAGTGGTTGAAAGATATTTTGCTTTGCCTCGATTAGACAGTATTACGTTTGTATCCGGAATCGGATAACGATCAGAAATTGTATTCTCATTTATATTTTTGTAGTCAATTACCATTCATGTTCAGACCAAAAATTTAAAAGATTAGATAACATTTAATCATTTCATAACCCAACAGTGTTCTCACTGCCGTTAGAAAGACCAAAAAACAGCTGTTATTGTCATTCATGAAGTCACATCGCTTAATATTTATCAAAAGAAAAAATTTTCATTAGTATTTTGAAATAAAGCCATTTTTTTTAATATTTTCCATTGAATAGAAATAATAGATGCATTTTTTCCTTTGTTAGGTCGATTTTCAGGTGAAATTAAATTCATTGCTTTAGAAATAATGTGTTTGTTTACATTTTTTCCCCTTTGTAGTGTCTAAATCAGCTGTGATAATGTAACAGATTTCCATGCTGACAAGTAGATAGCGCAAAATCAGAATCGCACAGAGAGATTTAGCGTGGATCAGTTTCAAATCATTTCAATGAAGTGATTTGGAACTGTCATCTTTGTATGGCGAAATCTTGATAAATTTATAAGATTAGTGGGATAAACCCCTCAACAGCCGAAATCGTGTAATTAAGTGTCGGTCTGAACATGGTATAAGTTTTGGTGTTCCATTGTCATATGTACCCTTTTTTGGTACCACCCAAATTGGTGAGTTATATGGACTTTTACTAGGTCTTATTATATTATCGTTAATCATATTATTTATTTCTTCATTAACAAACGAGTTTACAGATAAGGGATATGGATATTATCTGCTCCATATCGGATCCTCATTTTTCATTCTTATTTCCGCTTTTACATTTGTCATGAAGGGAAAGCTTGTATTGATATTTGAATGCATTTGAGCAATTTTTTCTTTTATTTTTGTTTTATGTTCAGTTAATTTTTCATCCTGATTTTCAGTATTTAGCTTTTCGGAATTCTTTTCCGAATAATAATCATTATCGTTATTAATTTTTGAGCCTCTTCCACCAAATATTGAATAGTTATTATTATGTTGCAGAACATTTTCATTCCACAATATTTTTTTTTTTAATTTTTTCATTATGCTGGTATAAATCTTCAGCTGGCGTTTTAGGACCGTTTTATCCCAAAAAAAATTTCTTTAAATAATGGCTTAATGTAGTATGAGGTTGCGCCCGTATCGACTAAGTTTTTTTTAAGTTTTTAGTTAATTTGAAGTCATGTAGTTTGAAATAGGGGAGTTCGTCCCCTCTTCGCCTAAAAAATGGCTCTCATTCATATTATTTATTTTTTGACTTTTCTCTTGCGGGCGAAAGCTTTGATTACTTTCTCTATGCTGCTTCACACCATGTGCTTCCTGATTTCGACCCCTACATATTAACCTGAACGTTTGTATTCGTTTGTATAGGTTTTTTATTTTGATTAAAATTGCCATGGCCTTGTTGTCCCCTCACATTAAAATCTCTATTATAAAGTCTGGATACAGATGGATCTATATCCATCGGAGATGGTTTGGGAAAATTATAATGTATATTGTTATTTGGAGAGTTGTTCTTTTGAGGAAATCTTAAATTATTGTTTGTATAGATTGGCTTTGACTTGTTTCTATCATACATGAAATTTTGAGCAAACCGGGCTCTTTGGTTATTTGATTCTAGTTCCTGAGCTTTTGCTAAAGCATCAGGTAAATCTTGTGGGTTTAGAGAAAATATTATGTCTCTTATTGGGGTATTTAGTCCTGTTATAAAAATTCGTAAGGCATGTTCCCTATTCTTTTTGTTTAATTCTTTTGTTAGGTCTGCGTTATTTCCGTGTGTCATGATTGTTTTATTTATTAATAGGGTCAATTTTTTGTTAACGAGGTTGTAATATTCTACAACAGACATTGCACCCTGCCTTAAGATGCTTAGTTCTCGGTCGATTATATGTATAGCACGTTTGTCCGCATATGCAAAGTCTAAACGAGATAGAAATGCATCGAAATTGACTACTATTCCATTGTTTGTTAATGCATCGTTTGCATCATGCGTTGTGTAACGATTCTTGACATGCTATATTATCGTCTATTGTTTGTGTTAGAAAATCGGTTGCGCTATTAGTATTGACTTCTGTACAAAAACTCACCTTAAAGGCCACTCACACTTTCTTTTAAAACAAAATGCACCAATTCCGAAAGATCGTTATAAACTTTTATTCCTTACGAAATGCACTTCAAATATTTCTAACAAAATGTGTTTAACTGAACTGAATTATTACAAAATGAGATAGTTTAAAAACGTTATATATTTATAAAATTATCAAATTATAAATTGAAAACAGCAAGTTTTAAAAAACGTTAAATATATGTATGTATATATACAGGCGGGTACTGGCGGTGTTTAAATATGTAATAAATTAATTTATCGATGAGTACCAACCACTCAATTTAAATGATTCCACTTGCACACACATTCGCGAGAGTATTTAAAAAGAAAAAGGGTTATTTATTTAAAGGGTACAATTTATTTAAAGTTATCGTTTATTTACAATACAATATTTTGCGAAAATATATCGCGTCGAATTGAGGTAGAATGCGTTGTATCGCTGTGAGTCAGCGTAGGCGGAACGATGAAGATGGAAGCAAAAAGTGGGAAATCCGCGGCGCAGTGTAGAAGCGAAAGTTGAGAAGCCAATTGCGTAAACGAATTTAATGTGGAATTTTTTAAGACGAATTGTTGATTGTAGGTACTGGCGAAAGGTGTCGACGCGGCGCAGTGTGTCCACGAATCGCATCTCCTCTCCTGTTGTCTATCCTGTTTGTTTAGTGAGTAGGAGCACAGGTGTGGGGAGTTGCGTTGAAGTGTCAACAGGTATGGTAAATTGCGCTGGCGTATTAGGGTGCGCCAGTTTTTACCAGGTTGAATAAGGGGGAGGCTTAACTCATGAAGAAAGAATCGGGATGCTGCGAAAGCGGAGATGTTTATCTATCGACGTCGTATCGAAAAAATGTGCGCGAGATCCTTTTTCTTTCCCTTTTGTTCTTGTTTTGATGCATGTGCGTGTGTGTGTGTTAATGTCTAATGTTCTCTCGCGTGATTAGGTGAACTGATGTAAATGTGATGTGACGTCGCTACTCATTTAGCCATCCCGGGCCCCCTAGGCGAGTATTTGGCCTAGAAGCCGCTGTATCTGCTGTAGCGTAGCTGCAACGCTGCTGAGACCTGTTGACCGGCGGGATTGCGGCCTAAGCTGATGGCGCCGTGTTGATGTTCCCCGGTTTGGCGCCAGGGACGGGGTTCTACTGGAGATGGTCCGCGCCGGCGGTATGCCGCCACAGGAGTTCTTTGAGAACGCCTGACGTTACCGCTGGTGCGAGCAGCCGGTGGTCGCCCAGAGTCGCGTCATGTAGTACGGTGCAGCAGCGTATGATGAACCCGCATACAGATTTGGCAACGATTATTTTATGGGCATTCCTGAGATGCGTGGGAAGTTGCCAGCGCCTGTGCCACCTGCTGGCGTTGCATCGGCGGCATGCCTTTAAAGATACCGCAGTGCGATAGCCGATGCAGGCGGCGACAAAGTGGACATCGAATGCGTTGCAGATCCGCTGGTAATGCAGGTGATGCTGGCGTGCTTTGACGCACGGCCGTTGTCGCGGTGGAGCCTGTCGTTGTTCGAAGCGCTGCCGGTGCAATGGTAGTCCGAGGTGTTGCTATTGGGGCAGCTTCAGAGCGAGGAGCGGAAACTGCGTTAACGTCGAGGATGATACCATATCCACGTCCATATTACTCTGTGAGAGAAATGGTGATATTAGTAATATTGGAGGATGGAGTCATGTGTAGAAGTTCACGCAAGTGAGGAAAGTTTTCTGATCGCCATTCACTTGGGAGTGGCCAGAAACGATTCTTTTACATATGACTCAAGCAGCTCACGACTTCCGGTCTTTGACCAAGTATCCTCTGGGTAGCCTAAGAACATCCGCAAGGCGAGCTAAAATGGGAAGGCGAAATATTCCCTACTTAGGGTTGTGCGCTGGGTTTGGGATCCACCACGTAAAAAAACACCCCCAATAAAAGGAAACAACAAGCCTCGGATGAGTGACCCCCCTTTTGTTGACGACCATGGCAAACGAATTAAGGACTATGATTTCAGGGCAGGCACCTGGAATGTCCGGTCCATTAATTGGGAAGGTGCCGCTGCCCAGCTGGTTGATGTCCTCGTGAAAATAAAGGCTGACATCACCGCCGTCCAAGAAATGCGATGGACGGGACAAGGACAGAGACGAGTAGGTCCTTGTGACATTTACTACAGTGGCCATATAAAGGAGCGCAAGTTTGGTGTTGGATTCGTGGTGGGAGAGAGACTCCGTCGCCGAGTACTATCATTCACTCCGGAGAATGAACGTCTAGCCACAATCCGCATCAAAGCGAGGTTCTTCAACATATCGCTGATTTGCGCCCACGCCCCGACGGAAGAGAAGGACGATATGACCAAAGATGCCTTTTATGAGTGCTTGGAGCGCACTTATGAGAGATGCCCCCGCCACGATGTCAAAATCGTGCTTGGCGACTTCAACGCCAGGGTGGGCAAAGTAGGTGTCTTTGGCACTACGGTCGGTAAATTCAGCCTCCACGAGGAAACATCCCCAAATGGGTTGAGGCTGATCGACTTCGCCGGGGCCCGAAATATGGTTATCTGTAGTACTAGATTCCAGCATAAGAAGATACATCAAGCTACCTGGCTGTCTCCGGATCGAAAAACCACCAACCAGATCGATCGTGTTGTGATAGACGGAAGACACGTCTCCAGTGTTTTAGATGTACGTGCGCTCCGAGGTCCTAACATCGACTCGGACCACTATCTTGTTGCAACCAAAATTCGCACCCGCCTCTGTGCAGCAAAAAACGCACGCAAACAAACACAAGGAAGGTTCGACGTCGAGAAGCTGCAATCACAACGGGCAGCCGAACGATTTTCTACTCGGCTTGCACTCCTGCTCTCTAAGAGCACTCGTCAGCAACTCGGTATAAGAGAACTGTGGGACGGCATTTCAAACTCCTTACGTACAGCTGCAACCGAAACCATTGGTTTTGGGAAAGTGCAAAGGAACAGCTGGTACGACGAGGAGTGCCGTGTCGCACCGGAGAGAAAACAGGCTGCCTACCTCGCAACGTTACGATCGACCACAACACGTGCGGGATGGGATAGATACCGAGAGTTGAAGAGGGAAGCGAGACGCATTTGTAGACAGAAAAAGAAAGAGGCCGAAATGCGTGAGTACGAAGAGCTTGATAAGCTGGCCGACAGGGGTAATGCTCGAAAATTCTACGAAAAGATGCGCCGGCTTGCAGAAGGTTTCAAGACCAGAGTATACTCTTGTAGAATCCCCCAAGGTGATCTAGCCACCGATGCCCAGAGCATACTTAAATTATGGAGGGAACACTTCTCCAGCCTGCTGAATGGCAGTGAACACACAACACCTGGAGAAAACGAACCCGATACCCCAATCGATGACGATGGAGCAGATGTTCCATTGCCCGACCATGAAGAAGTTCGAATAGCAATTGCCCGCCTGAAAAACAACAAAGCGGCAGGGGCCGACGGATTGCCGGCCGAACTATTCAAACACGGCGGCGAAGAGCTGATAAGGTGCATGCATCAGCTTCTTTGTAAAATATGGTCGGACGAAAGTATGCCCAACGATTGGAATTTAAGTGTGCTATGCCCAATCCATTAAAAAGGAGACCCCACAATCTGCGCCAACTACCGTGGGATTAGCCTCCTCAACATCGCATATAAGGTTCTGTCGAGCGTATTGTGTGAAAGATTAACGCCCACCGTCAACAAACTGATTGGAGCTTACCAGTGTGGCTTCAGACCTGGTAAATCAACAACCGACCAGATATTCACCATGCGCCAAATCTTGGAAAAGACCCGTGAAAGGAGAATCGACACTCACCACCTATTCGTCGATTTCAAAGCTGCTTTCGACAGCACGAAAAGGAGCTGCCTTTATGCCGCGATGTCTGAATTTGGTATCCCCACAAAACTAATACGGCTGTGTAAACTGACGCTGAGCAACACTCAAAGCTCCGTCAGGATTGGGAAGGACCTCTCCGAGCCGTTCGATACCAAACGAGGTTTCAGACAAGGCGACTCCCTATCGTGTGACTTTTTCAATCTGCTGCTGGAGAAAATTATCTGAGCTGCAGAACTTAATCGAGCAGGTACAATCTTTTACAAGAGTGTACAACTGCTGGCGTATGCCGATGATATTGATATCATCGGCCCCAACACCCGCGCCGTTAGTTCTGCTTTCTCCAGACTGAACAAGGAAGCAACTCAAATGGGTCTGGCAGTGAACGAGGGCAAGACGAAATATCTCCTGTCATCAAACAAACAGTCGTCGCACTCGCGACTTGGCTCCCACGTCACTGTTGACAGTCATAACTTTGAAGTTGTAGATAATTTCGTCTATTTAGGAACCAGCATTAACACCACCAACAATGTCAGCCTGGAAATCCAACGCAGGATTACTCTAGCCAACAGGTGCTACTTCGGACTGAGTAGGCAATTGAAAAGTAAAGTCCTCTCTCGACGAACAAAAACCAAACTCTATAAGTCGCTCATTATTCCCGTCCTGCTATATGGTGCAGAAGAAGTCAACAACTGACGAGTCGACGATGCGAGTTTTCGAGAGAAAAGTTCTGCGAAAGATTTATGGTCCTTTGCGCTTTGGCCACGGCGAATATCGCATTCGATGGAACGATGAGCTGTACGAGATATACGACGACATTGACATAGTTCAGCAAATTAAAAGACAGCGGCTACGCTGGCTAGGTCATGTTGTCCGGATGGATGAAAACGCTCCAGCTCTGAAAGTATTCGACGCAGTACCCGCCGCGGGAAGCAGAGGAAGAGGAAGACCTCCACTCCGTTGGAAGGACCAAGTGGAGAGGGACCTGGCTTCGCTTGGAATATCCAATTGGCGCCACGTAGCGAAGAGAAGAAACGACTGGCGCGCTGTTGTTGACTCGGCTATAATCGCATAAGCGGTGTCTACGCCAATAAAGAAGAAGAGAAGTAATACATATATTGTGAAATTTACAATAACATGGACATTTGTGCCAAGATATGTGGCATGAATTGAATGTCATTTTTTTTATCAGATATTTATGTTAGGTCCTTTTTGTTGTTTTATGTTATTCGAGGTTTTGATTGGGTAAGCGGTTTATATGTTTTAGCGATTTATTGATTTATTAACATTGCGGTATTGGTCTTCCGTTTCTTTATCTTCGGCGGTTAGTAGAAAGCATAATTTGACGAGCGGTCTGGTTAGCGTTCCGGTTTGGGTGCGGAGATCAACTGCTCGAACATGACCGTCGGAACCGTAATGAAGTTGTTTTATGCGGCCGAGTCACCATTCCGCAGGAGGGAGACAATCGTCTTGTATATGGAGGCAGTCTCCAAGCTTTGGTGCCTTTTCTTGAGTTTTCCACCGATATCTCTTATGAGGGTCCTTTATGTAGTCTTCCTTCCATCGGCGGCTGAAATCATGATGGAGAATTTTAATTTGCTCCCATCTGTTTAATAAGCATAGCGACTCCACGCCTGGCGTGATTGAGAAAATGCCCTGGGGTTAAGGCTGTGACGCGGTATATAAAACTCTTGTCGGACCATTTGTTGCATCAAGCGTTGCCTACCATGCAGTGTAAGCTGGTGGAGATATATTAGAAATAAGTAGGTAAAACGGGATTCCTCTGGAATAATGATGGGATGACGTTCGTTGTAACTAAGGCTGAAGTTGGCTAGTCTTTCATTTGCCCGTATTAATCCCTTAAGTGAGAAGTGAGCTTCCATTTTCGAGAGGTCGCCTTTCAAGCAACTTTGATTTCTCTTTACTGAAATAGCGAGTTTGTGTATACAAGATTAGACTGACCTTAGCATGTTGCAAGTCGGAATATGTAAATTGTATCTAAGGATCGTTTGATATTCTTTTCACCTTTTGTTTAAATTTATAAATGAGTTTGTGCATATAAGCGACTTTCCGGAGGTATAATATTCTGAGCAGGAGACTTTGGCCAGAATTCTTGTGATTCTGTTAGCCATGTGGGACCGTTCCACCAGAGTGTAGTGCTGGTGAGGTGAAGTGGTTTGCAACCCAAGATCCGCTGGGCTATCTGCACTTGCAACATGTTGCCATTTTGCTGAGCCAACTAAGTTGAGATATGCAATTCGATACACATGTCTTCCAATTATAGGGTGGTTTTTTCAACCATGCTAGAACTATTTCTGAGTCTGACAAGAGATACATTTTGTGACTGTTTAATTTGAGATGGGTTTGAACTAACAAAAGAGCACTATTTCGTTAAAGCCGTGGTAGGCTTAGTGTCTTCAAAGGTGCAACTTTGGCTTTGGCTACCAAAAGATGTGAAGTTATTTTGCTATCATACTGAGTGCGTATGTAGACTGTTGCGCAATAAGCCTTTTCAGAGGCATCACAGAAAATGTGTAATTCTGTGTTAATGTTAGCGGTGAAATTTACCCATTTTGTCAAACGTACAGGTTTTACCTGTTCATCCCATTCAGTGCCATCTTGCCACAATTCTTGAATGAGAATTTTAGCTTGAATCATTATTGGCGAAAGCCATCCTGCGGGGTCGAAAAGTTTTGCCGCCGAGGAAAGGATTTGTCGTTTTGTAATGGCGGACATTGCAGATATTGACTCAATTGTATATGAGAATTGATCTGTTATTGCATTCCATTGAATCCCTAGAGTTTTTGTTGTACTAGCCTTATCGAATTTAAGGAAGTCAGTTTCTAATAAGTCTTCCTTTGCTTAGATCACTTGAGATAATGATTCCAACGCTAATGGTATAGTGTGGCTACCTGATAGAATGTCATCCACATATGTTTGAGTTTGCAACACAGAAGTTGCTAAAAGTAAATTTGTTTCACAGATTTTTGCAACTTCATGTAAGGTCCTAATGGCTAAATAGGGTGCGCAATTGATGGCAACTGTTTTAAGTTTGTAGTCGCTAGTTGGACTATTAATTGAATTGCGGAAGACTATGCGTTGGAAATCTTGGTCATCTTCATGTACCAGAATTTGCCTATACATTTTCTCAACATCCCCGTTAAAAACGTATTTAAACATGCGCCCTGTGTATAATACATCATTTAGTGATTTGCCTGAGCTCGTACACTTTAAGGCATTGAACACCACTCATACTTTCGTTGTGATTTTATATGGTCTTATTACCCCATGATGTGGAAGGAAAAAGATAAATATCTACATTTGGATATTTTTTGATATGGTACAGTTTCTTCCATATGATTGAGGTCAAGATATTCGTCCACCACATTATGATATGCTGATTTTAGCTTGTTTTTCTTTATCAGGCTTTTTTCCATGCTTAGGAATTGCTGGAATGCTGAGATTCTAGAGTGGCCTACAGCTATAGTTTCTGGAAAGGTGGATTTGAATGGCAGTCGCACAACATAATGACCATATTCGTTTCTTGTTGTAGTGGACTGAGGCTTCGCATGGCTGATCTTCTCCTGAAATTTGGGTAATCTGGGGTACTTCTTTTACTTCCCAGAATTTTCTAAGTTCATTATTTAAATATTCGTTTGTGATATATTCCACTTGTGTTGTGAAAGAATTTATTTTTTCAGTGACTTGGCCACTTATAATCCACCCAAATATTGTATTTTGGGCTAACAATTTATTGGAGATTTTCTCTATACATTCAAGAATTATTTGAGGTATTAAGTCACTGCCTAATAATATGTCGATTTGTGATGGGGAGTTGGGATCTGCTAATTTGAGATGTGAGCATTTTTCCCTGTGTATTTTATTTACTTCTTAGCAAATTGGTAAGTTGCGGTAGAACGATGGCTTGTGCATCTATTCGCATATCCGCGTTGGAGAAACTATGATGATTGGGCATATTTTATTTGAATTTTGAATAATTCTTCCGCCCATTCCCGAAATTTGAAAATTGGAACATTTTATTGGCAATTTTAGCCGATTTTGAACCTTTGATGATATAAAGGATCTTTGAGAGCCTTGATCTATTAACGCTCTTAGTTTGAATAAATCACCTTAATGTTCAATGGTTATGAATGAAGCGCTTGAATTTTTGGTTGTCTTTCCTTTTTTCGGGATTTTAGTGACTAACCCGTGAGTGATGTCTTCGTTGACAGTATACACAATTGAATTTGCTTTCACAGTCTTTTGTCATATGAGAATTCGACAGACAGTTTATGCAAAGTTTGTGTTGATGGACCAGATTGTTTCTATCTGAAACGGATAATTTTTTGAATCTCTCGCAAGATCTTAATTTATGACCTCCCTTACAGAGTTGACACAATGATTGCCATTGACTACTTTGATTTGACACGAATGTGTGACTTTTATTAAAGTGTCTATTATATTGTATGTTATTACTGGTTTGGGGTTTGAACAAGTTTTTACTTGAGTCATTTTGATGACTTTTTGGCTTTATAGTTTTTTTGTCTATTCGCTCAGCTATCTCGTATTGAGCAGTGAGGAATGTTTTCATCTGTTGTCAGGTGGGCATTTTTTTTATTTCTACTAGTGATTGTTCCCATCACAGTAACGCAGCATCAGGCAGTGTGCTTTGTTTGTCGTCGTCAGCCATTTTTGGAATTGTAAGAAATTGACCTGATTTAGATTTTTTTGAATCTGTGCTCATTTAGAATAAAAATTTGAAGAGATTTATCTGATAAATGCCGCAAACCGAAAACTCTTTTAAGTAAATAACAGTTGTTATTCCCGTAAATTTACTAAAATATGCGTTAATCGTTTTTGTTAATCGCACTATTGTATTTAATTGCGATTTTATATACATTTTTATATTTTTTCAATTACGGATTTATCCGTATGTCCTTGTATATAAACACTCGTAAAGGAGGTATTCGAAGTCAATAACCTTTGTACATATAAGTGCACGCTATGTGCGTATTAATGTGCATGTGATGTGCTAAATTGGTCGGTATACAATCCCGCTTGCTTTTGTAATACAAAGAACAAGGAAGTATTGTTGAATAATATTTGCCTATCCCTTTCAGACCTGAGAAATTAAAGTTTACAGATTGTAACGCCGCTTCGCACAGTGGCTAATATGACCATCGTGAATGCAATAAAAATAAGAAAAAAAATTATCCGAAGAAGGATTCCTAGAAAAAGGACTCGCACAATTGTGTATTACTGGTCTTAAGGCCATATTATTGAAAGAAAAAGCAGTACGATTTAAAAATCTTATTTCAAGAAAAAAAATGATTTTATATTGATGGAATGAATTTAAAAATAATATTCATGTACATTGATTGAAAGCGATCATTTTTTTGTGTGGTTCTCCTGAAAACAGTTTTTATTTTTGGTTAGGCAGAGAAATACATCGCATTTGGAGCATTTTATTCTAGTTCTGCTTGTACATTCTTTCACGCGGCACATCCGTGGTGTTGTCATATCCATTGCCTCTGGCCAGTGATCATACCGATCAGTACGTACATCAACGGGAGAATCCAGGGGTCTGTTTCTTTTTGCAGCTGGCTCTGCTGTTGATGTGCAATACGAAACAGGTGGATTAATTGGCCTTTCAGTGAATTTGGCCAATACTTCGCCGAGCTCAGATTTAAACTTAAATAGGTCTTTAATATTCTTTTTTCGCATGCCCGCCTTTAGTGCATCGGCTCTGTACTCTCTCCATGCATTGCATACTGCCATGTCAATTAAATGAAAAGTTGTTTTTACAGTTCATTTCTTCGTTTTTATAAAAATTCTGTAGTATTCCATTGACTGATCAGCTGCGTCGACTCCACCCATTTTAGCGTTCTAACGCTTCACGATTTGAGGGCATGGTACATTAATGTGCTGGCGTTCCTTTTTGCACCACCTTTGTACCACTCCAACTGGGTCTTTTTCACATTCTGTGGATACGAGTACTAGCGTAACGCACTTGCTCTCGCGCCATTTAACTGCAACTACATTACTTGTGTGGACGCCCTTCCTGTAAATGGGATAATTTGCTCATCAATCGAGTATTCCGTAATTTCTGTTGCTAGTGCTTGGCATCGAGATCTAACGCAGTCTATAACCGGCTGAATCTTAAACAGTTTGTTTGTCGGAGGCTGTGGAGTATCAACAAAATGGAGGCTGTTCCTTAATGTAAAGAATTTATCTCTGGTCATTGCATTTTTTATTTGTGCTAATCCGAAGCCTTCCCACCAATACATCCGGACTCTGGGGTAAGCTAGGCAACCCATTATGATATGGCAGCAGTAGCATTGAGGACACATCCATGCTGAGATAAGTGATACTTATTCGTGAAAAACGCGGCGTTTTGAAAATGATCTTCAGGAAAATATTTCTGAAAATACTCCATGGGTGTACCAACTAAAATATTTCCTTGATGGCTTGTTTGTTGCGGGGGCGTCGAGTCAACAAAACCGACGCTCTTCCAGACTTCATCCCGGGCAGATACGCTTGTATTTATATGACTTACAGTTGGGTCTTGATTAGCTGGAAGTAAAATTTCATCTTCCGAAGAAGTTTCATTAAAATTCGACTCGGGTGAACCGCCCATTTGCCTATTTAGTGGTTCCCAGAACGCATCATCATTTGGGTCATCAGAACTAAAGTCAGCATCGGAATTTTCCAATATTTGAAGAACTTGAAGCACGTCCTCATCAAGATTCAAATTGAAATGACCTGGAATGACACAATTGCGCTGGTAAATGAAAATGCGAGGTCAAAGCCTGAAGCGCACAATTGTGTGGTCCTTTTTTAAACTTGTTCAAAACACTTAATTTATTTATAATTTTTTCACAATAAGACAATATATAGTTTATTTAATATTTTTCAATACACATTTTTGCAAAACATCACGAAAGTAAAACACTGCACAAAATTTATTTAAATTTACCTTTTTCCATTCTTGACAACACGGCTGAACACTTCGAAACTTTGCAAATTGTGACAAAAATATACAAAAAATCAAAGAAACCGTTGAAAAGAACCGTTAGAAATAAATGGAATAATCATTGCTTTAGGGTCTTAACACGTAGTAAAGCGAAAAAAATGTTAACATATTTTTAGTCTTACCCGCACAATTGTGTATTTAAGGTCTGAAAGGGCTATATGGGCTTAGAATATGTATATAAGTAGGTACTAATATATATATCGTTAATAAAATTTTATTATTTATTTATGTTTATTCTTTTTTTTGTGTTTTGTTCAAATTCCGCACCGCCTATTGTTTATAATTAAGCTTCTATCGCAGTTTCTAATAATTTAAGATGTATTATTGTTTTTATGTTTTGGATTTGATTTAGGGGTATAATCAGGGTATGTTCATATATTATTATCAGACTTGTATTACCGCGTAGGCAAAAAAATACCGAATATATGTATGCAGTATGTATATGATATATATATGTATTTAATTTGCGATCAGAATAGAGCAAGAAAAGAAAATGACCAATGTGTCATTAGCCCATGGACCATAGTAAAAGAGCCATTCACAGTCCTTAACCTGGGGGGTAGGTTCACAATAAAAACATCATGGCCACTGCTGGTGAATAATTCCATGTTCAGACCGAAAATTTAAAAGATTAGATAACATTTAATTACATTCACTCGTTCTCATTGCCGCTAGAAAGATCAAAAATCAACTGTTATTGTCATTCAAGAATTCTTCTTCTTCTTTACTGGCGTAGACACCGCTTACGCGATTATAGCCGAGTCAACAACAGCGCGCCAGTCGTTTCTTCTCTTCGCTACGTGGCGCCAATTGGATATTCCAAGCGAAGTCAGGTCCTTCTCCACTTGGTCCTTCCAACGGAGTGGAGGTCTTCCTCTTCCTCTGCTTCCCGCGGCGGGTACTGCGTCGAATACTTTCAGAGCTGGAGTGTTTTCATCCATCCGGACAACATGACCTAGCCAGCGTAGCCGCTGTCTTTTAATTCGCTGAACTATGTCAATGTCGTCGTATATCTCGTACAGCTCATCGTTCCATCGAATGCGATATTCGCCGTGGCCAAAGCGCAAAGGACCATAAATCTTTCGCAGAACCTTTCTCTCGAAAACTCGCAAAGTCGACTCATCCGTTGTTGACATCGTCCAAGCCTCTGCACCATATAGCAGGACGGGAATAATGAGTGACTTATAGAGTTTGGTTTTTGTTTGTCGTGAGAGGACTTTGCTTCTCAATTGCCTATTTAGTCCAAAGTAGCACCTGTTGGCAAGAGTTATCCTGCGTTGGATTTCTAGGCTGACATTATTGGTGGTGTTTACGCTGGTTCCAAGATAGACGAAATTATCTACAACTTCAAAGTTATGACTGTCAACAGTGTCGTGAGTGCCAAGTCGCGAGTGCGACGACTGTTTGTTTGATGACAGGAGATATTTCGTCTTGCCCTCGTTCACTGCCAGACCCATTTCTTTTGCTTCCTTGTCCAGTCTGGAGAAAGCAGAACTAACGGCGCGGGTGTTGAGGCCGATGATATCAATATCATCGGCATACGCCAGCAGTTGTACACTCTTATAGAAGATGGTACCTTCTCTGTTGAGTTCTGCAGCTCGAACTATTTTCTCCAGAAGCAGGTTGAAAAAGTCGCACGATAGGGAATCGCCTTGTCTGAAACCTCGTTTGGTATCGAACGGCTCGGAGAGGTCCTTCCCGATTCTGACGGAGCTTTTCGTGTTGGTCAACGTCAGTTTACACAGCCGTATTAGTTTTGCGGGGATACCAAATTCAGACATCGCGGCATAAAGGCAGCTCCTTTTCGTGCTGTCGAAAGCAGCTTTGAAATCGACGAAGAGGTGGTGTGTGTCGATTCTCCTTTCACGGGTCTTTTCCAAGATTTGGCGCATCGTGAATATCTGGTCGGTTGTTGATTTACCAGGTCTAAAGCCACACTGATAAGGTCCAATCAGTTTGTTGACGGTGGGCGTTAATCTTTCACACAATACGCTCGACAGAACCTTATATGCGATGTTGAGGAGGCTAATCCCACGGTAGTTGGCGCAGATTGTGGGGTCTCCTTTTTTATGGATTGGGCATAGCACACTTAAATTCCAATCGTTGGGCATACTTTCGTCCGACCATATTTTACAAAGAAGCTGATGCATGCACCTTATCAGCTCTTCGCCGCCGCCATTCAAGAATTCACATCGCTTAATATTTATCAAAAGAAAAGATTGTCATATAGTATTTTGAAACAAAAGCCTTTTTTTAATATTTTCCATATAATAGAAATAATGGATGCATTTTTTCCTTTGTTATGTCGATTATCAGGTGAAATTAGATTCATTGCTTTAGAAAAAATTTGTTTGTTTACATTTTTTCCCCTTTGTAGTGTCTAAATCAGCTGTGATAATGTAACAGATTTCCAATGCTGACAAGTAGATAGCGCAAAATCAGAATCGCACAGAGAGATTTAGCGTGGATCAGTTTCAAATCATTTCAATGAAGTGATTTGGAACTGTCATCTTTGTATGGCGAAATCTTGATAAATTTTTAAGATTAATGGGATAGTCCATTCAACAGCCGAAATCGTGTGATTAAGTGTCGGTCTGAGCATGGTATAAGGGTGGCGAGAAGTGAAAACGGGTTGCGGAAAGCGAAAATGTTATAATATTAAATTATAAATTTATAGTACTATATTTGTTCATTTATAAATACTATTTTCAATTTTTGTTATAGAGTAAAGTTTATAGCTGTTATCAAAAAAATTAATTATACCTTTATGATATAGATAAATATGTCATATATTTTTAAGCGTTTTAGTTAACTTATTCATGGGCAAATTGGAATTTATATTTGATAATGAGTGGACCACAAGAGATAACTATTGTGGAAAAGTTTGATATTACATATCATAATAATTCGTCTGAACCGTAAAACGCAATTTTTTATTGTAAGATAAATCAAGAGATAATTATAATAGCCATGTTTCCAATATTTTAAGTAAAATTTTTTGTAAAACTACAAACTACACACACGTTTTATATGTCAGAATTTAGCTACACGCCGGCGATTAGGAATCCTACTCATCCTAACAGATTTACCATATTATTTTTTAGTTCTATGCTTAGTTTTTAAAAAAAAAAGGATTCTTAAAGAAATTATTTTTTGAATTTGCAATATCTATATAGTAGTAAATAGTAGTTTAAATTAGCTTACTCAACACTATTTTGCCATGCTCAATAGCAATACTGGCATAATATTTGAAAAAAGAAAAATGATTGTTCGAAATATATTCCATTTGAAATTATCCTAATCGTAATAACTTGTTTGGCCCAAATAAAAATACAACTCAAATTCCTTAAATTTTAGTAGCGGTTCATTATTAACCAAATTACATTTATTTATTTTTTTAAGTTTAATTACCAATTTCCACATCGTTCATAATCGACCATACTTCACTAGATGTAAAGACGAATTGTAATTCGCGTAGGTGCAAATGTTTTTTTTTTCAAATCGCTGCTTGACCACCAACGCCAACGCCAACTTTCATTTGATGAATGTTGTTTATTATTTGCTTGGCTGTTGTTGTTAGCATTGTTGCCATTGTAGTAGTTTTATGCAAACATACGTAGTTCTTTCCGATGTTCTATCGGCTTCCCAATGTTCTATCGGTTTTGATAAAGCTGGTTCCTTTCATTCTACCAATTCGGCATCATAATATTGCGCAGCACGATATGGTCGCAATTCCCATGGTACTTGCTTTTCCATGGAGGTCAATTATACACCCAAATCCTCTAACCACGGTATGTCGGAGGGAACGACATTGATAATACATTCGCGATCAATAAGTTCCATATGTAGTTCACCAATTGGGTGTCCAGGACAGATAAGCTCAGTGAACTTGGCTTTCAATAGAAAAGTAGGACCGCAACGCATGTCTTAACGCCGTATCCCCACCATTTTTCATCTTTGCGCATAACACGATGGAACCAGTCAATTAATTCGCTCATCTGGACCGCTTTGGTCTACAAGGTGGATGTTGAGTATTTAGCATTATGTAAATTCAATCTTGCTCAAGACCTACCCAACAGCTTGATAAACCTGACCAGCAGTATCGGGGTCCTTAGCGCAATTGACAATAGCTTATTCAACATCTGAATGTGCTCACCGTAGTGTTTGCTCTTCAAAATATTGCTTCCACCCTCAAGCACAAAGCTCGGTGGTTTGGGACTACCGTTTAAAGTAGACAAATAATCAAACGTCCTACACCAGCTTCTCTGCTGATTCTATAAAAAAAAATTAAAATTACATGGTAAATCTTTTGAAATAAAGTTTAAATTTAAGCTTACCTAGCAATGCGACGGAAAAAATTATAAATATGGCTGTGAATGAGCATAATCTGAACCCCACTATTCGGCATGGTTGCTTATTTATTCGTAACATTTTTCTGTGGTGAACATTTATTAACTTACCACAGTTAAAAAGAGGCATAAATAAAGAACTTAATTTTTCATGTATTTGCTCATATTGTTCTCATTTTTAAGAATATCTGTTAAAATAAAACGATTTTCTTTTGAAAATATATTAAAGTTTTATATATAACCAATATTTTTGGCACAACTTTTCCATAAATTTTAAGAAAATAACACAATGCAACCATTTTCCGGTTAAAAGTCGGCCATCTTGGATTCCAATAGAAACTCAACCCCGGACTCCCCTTGACGTTTCTACAGTGGCACCTCTCAGCTGTGCCTTTGTTTACATAACATTAGCTGATAGTTACTTTACTCCTCCTCTACCGTGTATGAAAATAAGCTTTAATTTTGTAATTTATTGGCTGTACAAACCATTAGTTATATTCTTTAGTTTTTTTGTTTTTTTAGTTTAGGAAATTCCATAGAATCATGATCGCCCTTTCAAAAGTTTAATAGTTGGGCTATTTCCAATTTCTAATATAATAATAGTTAATTTTAAATTCAACTTACACATATATTCTGTCGCTGTCTCTGTTATAATTTCCGTTGCCGCTGTTGCCTCCTAGTCGTAATATGACAATTTAAATATATTTTGCTGCTGTCTCTGTTGATATTGTTGTCCTTTACGGGGCATCTCGACGGGATAAAATTTATAGCATACCAACTGTCAAACGTATTGCTATTGCCATTGCTAAATCCGTATGTGGGCATTTGCTATCATAATATAATCATTTGCGCAAAGGCGTAGGGTAGGTATGTTCGAGCTGATGTAGCGCATGCTTTGAGCTCTTGAAATTTTTTTTTATCATTTGCGAAATGCCGTCGGGTAGGTAGCTGATGTAGCCCACGTTTTGAGCTTTTGAACTCCTTAAATCTTTTATGTGGAAAATAAAAATGGATAAAGATCTTTTTTTTACAAATGTACTTCTGGGAAAATTAGAATTCTTATTTTTGGACTACTATATAATAATTGTGGCATAAATATAATATACCAATTAAAATAATAAAATTAAAATGAGCAATGATATTTTGATTTATGCTTGTATAAGTATATTAAATTTAAGACTTCGCTCATTTCCTACCCATTTTGTATAATTTTTCTGTAAATTAATAATATTAAACTAAATATTACTTTTTTGGAAAAATGTTCTTTTGAAAATGTACTTTATTTGTATAATATAACACAACCGTCTTAATACTCACTCTACTAACTTTCATATTACCGAAATGAAAATACCGTCAGCATGAAATGACAATGACAATGAAATCTGCGCTGTCAAACTGCTGAAGTGACAGCTTATTGCTTACAATATATGGAATACTAATTAGTTTGCCATTAGTTTGCCATGCCGCTGCTGTTGTTACCGCTGTTGATGATGTTGTTTTATAAAATATTTGTATTTTTGTGATTTAAGTCACTCTTTCTGTTTTTGTAATTTTGTATTTCGTTGATTAATTATGTTTTAATTAATTATTTTAATTATTGGTTTTTAAATCATTTATTTAAACAAAATTGTTTGGAATTTCTTGTTATTATTATCCTACGATTGTCACTTCGTTGCTTTATTTCAGTTTTTGTTTGGTTATTAACACATTCGTAGTTATTTTTGTTATTATTATTTCTTATTATTTTTTTTTAGTGAAAAGTTTTCTCTTAGATACTGGCACTTTTTATTAAACTATATCTGTATAGAAGATTTTTTTTTTTTAATTATTTTTAACTATTTCTTTATTCTTCACTTTAGTAGGCACTTTTGACTTCGTGCCCCACGTTGGGCGAAATAAGAACACATGTGATTCCCATGGATTGGCAGATACAAATCAAATCTTTATTTCTGAGATACTAATATACATACTATATATACATTTTGGTCCTATTTACTTAAAGTTAAAGTTAAAGCTAAAGCTAAAGTGTAAGCATCAGCTTGATTGAATCCAGAACAAAGACTTAATTACAATATTAGCTATTACAGCATATTCCAGCAGAACGTTAAGCGTTCTGTTTTCTTTACAATTGTTATTGTTATGCCTTCTTGTGAGGGCGAGCGATATTGTTTTGATAAGAATGGATTATTGGATTCAGAACGGAAAAAGCATATAAAATTCTTAAATAATCACAAACGTTAATTAAGTTTTTTAATTTATGAGACAGTGTAATTGTAAAATGCAAATATGTAATATTATTTACAGCTATGGTAAGGTTGCTATCCGGAGGTTCGCACATATGTACCCTGCCAGCCACGGCTAATCATTTTTCTCAAATATTTCAATGCAACTACAAATTTTTTGTTTATCTAAATGCGATGAAAAAAGTTTCTTTCATTTCTTGATTTATTTGAATGAGTGCGAAGGAGAAAACATAATTGTCAATAGTGCCAAAAACAAATCCCACAAAGGATAATAAAAAAACAATTGAATGACGCATGTCATTCGTGATCGTATTATCGTAGAGGAGGCACGTACAACAAAAAGGTAAGTGAATGATTTTTATGTAATTTTTTTAAATAATTTGCAAATAATTACTCATTTGCTTTTACAGCATTGGAAATCAGAACTGAATTGTAAATAGCAGCAGCAGCAATATTATCAGAAGCAGCAAATATAAATTGTTAAGTGTGAAAATAAGTGTGTGTTGTTTGAAATTGGATTGCGCAGACCTATATAATACGCAAAAATAATTACATATGTACATAAGTATGTATTTTATACGTTTAAGGCGGACTGCAATATAATACATATGTTAAAACAAATGTGTGTTTTATATTTTGAATAATCAGATATTATTATTCTTTTCTTGCAGATATTATTACCATTTTTATATAATTATTCTTTTCTTTCAGATGCTATTATTATTTTTATTTAATTAAACTTTTTTTTTCAGATTTTATCACTATTTTTATTATTTCTATTTGTCTGGATAGAAAACGAAAGCATTACGGTAATAAGTTGCTACCTGACACCGAGCGACCCTATCACAGACTTCCAAGCAAAGCTCGATGCTATAGAGAATGCTGCATGACAAAGAAACCGTCACTTATCGTCGCAAATAGGGGATCCCAAACTACCTTCAGAAGGCCAGGATGCAACGGCAAAACCCCCGGTATCACGCTGGTGTCCGAAGGATTCGCAAGTCAGTTGCGCGAATGGAAAGTTTTGGAAGACTGATAGGATACTGGTAGTGACCACCAATACATATCCTACCTCATAGGCCCACATAAAAATCCAGCAACGACGACGCTTCTAAGCTAGACTCAGAAAAGCTTCTCGCAACCATAGATGAAAACCCACCAAAATACCACGCAAGTAGCACAGCTAGGCTGATCGTCCAAGCAACTCTGAGCACCATCACTGAGGCATGTAAAGTAGCAATGCCCAAAATAAAAGGCGGACATCCAAAGAAAGCAGTTTACTGGTGGCCGGACGAAATTCGAAACCTTAGACAAACTTGCCTGCGCAAAAGACGACGATATACAAGAGCCCGAAGAAGAGGAAGAAACGGAATGGAAGAGACAAATAAAGATAAATGGGAAGAGCTACGTAACGATATAAACAAAAATCCGTGGGGTCTCAGATACAAGATCGTGATGAAAAAACTCGGAGCAAAACAGTCGACCCCTGAGTTAAACGTCGCAGCTATGGAAAACATCGTACACACCCTGTTCCCAACCCATGATCTGGAAAGAGACCCACCAGAACATACGCAAGAGAGCTCGTGTCCGCCTTTCACCTTGGAGGAAATGAACACTGCAGGAAACACTCTAAAGACCAAAAAAGCTCCTGGGCCTGACGGGATACCAGTGGAAGTGTTAAAGCTAATCGCTACGGAACGCCCGCACTTACTGCTATCCATGTATAATGCATGTATGAACGAGGACATTTTCCCAGAAATATGGAAGAGGCAGCATCTGACCCTAATAAGCAAAGGCAAAAGAGTCCCAGGAACACCATCAGCATACCGACCTCTACTCGTATGCATGCTAGATACAGCAGGAAAGCTGCTAGAAAGACTGCTGAAACCCCGCATAAACGATGCTGGAGGCCTATCAGAGCGACAACACGGCTTCAAACCAGGCAGGTCCACCATCGGAGCTGTGGAAGACGTCGTGCACAGCGTGGAAGAAGCTCATCGAAAGAACAACTTCTCGAGACCAATAGTCCTCCTCGCAACAATTAACATAAGGAATGCATTCAATAGCGCAAAATGGGCAAATATGATCGACGCACTAGAAAGCTGCTTCAAAACGCCCCTCTACTTGATGAAAATGATACGAAGCTATCTTAAACTACTGTACGACACGAGTGACGGCCTACAAAGTAAGGAAATAACCTCTGGAGCATCGCAGGGATCTATACTTGGACCAGATCTATGGAAACGCCTGACGATTGCTACCTCGTAGGCTATGCAGACGACATCGCCGCCGTCATAACCGCGCGTAATACCGACATGGCCAGGCGCAGACTGACACAAGTTATGCTGCGAACACATATATGGTTGGACTCACAGGGTCTCAGCCTAGCTGCTGAAAAAACAGAACTGATCCTGCTCACTAGGAAACATATCCCGCTGGAGGTAAACATGCAAGTTCATTCGGAAACTATTAAAACGACGAAAACCTTAAAATACCTAGGAATAAGAATGGACAACAAATTGATGTACTGGGCTTAAATCCAACATGCTGCAAAAAAGTCAGCCAATATAACCATGGCGCTATCAAGACTCATGGCAAACACCGGAGGCCCACTTGCAAGTAGAAGGAAATTGCTTATGGACACAACGGTCAGTGCTACTATACGGTAGCGAAATATGGTCCGATACATTAAATGTAGAACATGAACGAAAAGTGCGAACAGCAGCCCTGAGAGTCGCCTCGGCGTACCGAATCCGCAGTGCTAGTGATAAACGGCGTCATCCCAATAGACCATCTCTCAAAGGAGAGAAGACAACTCTGGCTATAAAAGAAAGACGAAATAGAAATACACATGGCCAAAAGACAACAGGCGAGGAAGCAAACTCTTGAACTCTGGCAAGACCGGTGGACAAGGGAGAGCAAAGGAAAATGGACCGCCAAACTGATTAAAGAAATAGAGAAGTGGCACAGTAGAAAACACGGCGAGGTAAACTACTATATAACACAGATGCTGTCCGGTCACGGGTATTTCCGAAAATACCTATACAACATGGGAAAAACAGAAAGCATGTATTTATGGAGACGAACCACTAGACGATGCAAACCTTACCATTTTCAAGTGCCACCGGTGGAAAGAAGCCCGAAGGACTGTGCAAAACAAACTCGGAGAACTAAGTGCGGAAAATCTCTTAGAAAAAATGACATCTAGCAGCGAAAACTGGAAAATAATTGCCTCGTACGTGGAACATGTTCTGCGCACTAAAAAAAAAGACATGCACGCGGACTCCCAATAGAAGACGAGCCAAATAGCTTGATGCTGGCTACAAAATGGTAGGCATCCCTGGACGCAGGGAGAGTAGAAATTGACCTGTAATGGGTTCATCTTGGAAACCTTGCCCTGAAGTAATGTGAAAGCGGTCCCGGGGTAGGGGAAAAAATTCCATGCTAGAAAGGGGGAGTGTTTTAGTGGGTACACCACTCACGTAGGATGACGATCCCTATATGGTGCGAAGGCATTTTAAACCCTCCTTACGGCCTAAAAAAACAAAAAAAAAATCACAATTTTTATTTAATAAACCTTTTTTTCACGCATTATTATCATTTACATAATTAATCTTTATTTTCAGATATTAATAATAATGTTATTGAACATATGTACATATTTGTAATTCTGTAAATTTAAATTTAAAATGTTCAGAATTTTAAAAATATTTTAAATTAAGAAGGAGAAAATGCAACCCTGTATCAGGACAGATATTCTTTTTTATATGACACTGCTGAATGAGCGCAACAGAGATGTATGATCACATGTATACGTACGTGTGAGGGGAAAGATGGTTAGAATCTTCACGCGGGCTATGGCAATCCACTTTTTTCACTACTTTTCTTGCTACTGTTTTACTAGTTTTTTAACCGCTCTTGGATGGCAGGGTATGTACTAGTAGCAGCGCGCACATGTTAATACTGATAAGTGATAATATGACTTGAATTCGCGAAAGCGTACATATACATACATACATAGATGGTCATGGACGGAGTTTTCCCGAATAAATGGAAAATGCAGCGTTTGGTTCTGCTACCCAACCCAAAGAAGCCGCCAGGAGACCCAAGTTCATACAGGCCCCTCTGTATGATCGATACTTTAGGTAAAATTTTGGAACGGATAATAAGTGATCGGCTTGAAAAACACCTTGAAGAAGTAAAGGGCTTTTCGGACAGGCAGTACGGTTTTCGTAGAAGACGGTCGACAATTGACGCAATCAAAAAAGTTACCGAAATTGCAGACAAAGCCATCGAGGGAACTAGGTGGATGTACGGCTCCAAAAAATATTGTGCCGTTGTTCAACTCCGCTAGTTGGGACCACATAATGAAAGCACTAGAGGCCCTTAAGACGCCAACGTTCCTCCTGCGCATCATAAGTAGCTACCTCTCAAATCGAGTACTGCTGTATGATACGGATGAAGGGGTAAAGCGGTATGCAGTGACTGGTGGAGTACCACAAGGATCGGAGGAACATCCTCTATGATGGAATTCTTCGACTTCCAACACCGAAGGAAGTGGAAATAATAGGGTATGCGGATGAAATAGCAGTGACAATTGTGGCAAAAGAAATGCAAAAAATCGAGGACATATGCAGCAATATTGCACAAAAAATAAAGAGATGGCTAACAACAGCGAAGCTTCAACTGGCAGGACAGAAAAATGAAGCAGTGCTCGTATCTAGCAGGAAGAAAGTGGAAGTCGTCACCTTGGAAATTGACGGGCATAAAATAACGTCACAGTCATTCCTAAAATACTTGGGCGTAATAATTGATACGAGGATGAGCTACAAAACAAACATAGAGAAGGCTTGCGAAAAAGCGGCGCGAGATAACACGGCTTTAAGTCGAATAATGGCTGACACAGGCGGGCCAAGTCAGAGCCGAAGACTACTATTGGCAAAAGTGACTCAGTCAATAGTCATGTATGCAGTACCAGTGTGGGCTAATGCGCTAAAACAAAAAACGTATGCGAAACCGCTAAGGTCCTTATTTCGGTTAAATGCACTTTGAGTTGCCAGCGCCTTCCGTACGGTGTCTCACTAAGCCGCTGGAGTGATTGCAGGCATAATGCCACCTGAAATAAGGGCTAGTGAGTTAAAGAGAATGTACAGTAAATGCAAAAGTAACGACAAGTCTCTAACAGCTAGACAGCGCGAGGAACGAAGACAGCAGAGTCTGAGAGAATGGCAATCTATGTGGGACTCAGCGCCCAAAGGACGATGGACGTACAGGTTGATTGAAAATGTGAAAACCTGGGTTAGCAGAAAGCATGGCGACGTTGATTTTTATATGGCATGGCTGTTTAAGGGAATCTTCTTCTTCTTTACTGGCGTAGACACCGCTTGCGCGATTATAGCCGAGTCAACAACAGCGTTGTCGTTTCTTCTCTTCGCTACGTGGCGCCAATTGGATATTTCAAGCGAAGCCAGGTCCTTCTCCACTTGGTCCTTCGAACGGAGTGGAGGTCTTCCTCTTCCTCTGCTTCCCGCGGCGGGTACTGTGTCGAATACTTTCAGAGCTGGAGTGTTTTCATCCATCCGGACAACATGACCTAGCCAGCGTAGCCGCTGTCTTTAAATTCGCTGAACTATGTCAATGTCGTCGTATATCTCGTACAGCTCATCGTTCCATCGAATGCGATATTCGCCGTGGCCAATGCGCAAAGGACCATAAATCTTTCGCAGAACCTATCTCACGAAAACTCGCAACGTCGACTCATCGGTTGTTGTCATCGTCCAAGCCTCTGCACCATATAGCAGGACGGGAATTATGAGCGACTTATAGAGTTTGGCTTTTGTTCGTCGAGAGAGGACTTTACTTTTCAATTGCCTACTTAGTCCGAAGTAGCACCTGTTGGCAAGAGTTATCCTGCGTTGGATTTCCAGGCTGACATTGTTGGTGGTGTTAATGCTGGTTCCTTAATAGACGAAATTATCTACAACTTCAAAGTTATGACTGTCAACAGTGACATGAGAGCCAAGTCGCGAGTGCGACGACTGTTTGTTTGATGACAGGAGATATTTGGTCTTGCCCTCGTTCACTGCCAGACCCATTTGCGTTGCTTCAATATCATCGGCATACGCCAGCATCTCTTATAAAAGATTGTACCTTCTCGATTAAGTTCTGCATCTCGAATAATTTTCTCCAGCAGCAGATTGAAGAAGTCGCACGATAGGAAGTCACCTTGTCTGAAACCTTGTTTGGTATCGAACGGCTCGGTGAGGTCCTTCCCGATCCTGATGGAGCTTTTGGTGTTGCTCAACGTCAGTTTACAGAGCCGTATTAGTTTTGCGGTGATACCATTTTCAGACATCACGGCATAGAGGCAGCTCCTTTTCGTGTTGTCGAAAGCAACTTTGAAATCCACTAATAGGTGGTGCGTGTCGATTCTCCTTTCACAGGTCTTTTCCAAAATTTGGCGCATGGCGAATATCTGGTCGGTTGTTTATTTACCAGGTCTAAAGCCACAGTGATAAGATCCAATCAGTTTGTTGACCGTGGTTGAGGAGGCTAATCCCACGGTAGTTGGCGCAGATTGTGGAGTCTCCTTTTTTATGGATTGGGCATAGCACACTTAAATTCCAATCGTTGGGCATACTTTCGTCCGACCATATTTTGCAAAGAAGCTGATGCATGCATCTTATCAGCTCTTCGCCGTCGTGTTTGAATAGCTCGGTCGGCAATCCATCGGCCCCCGCCGTTTTGCCGTTCTTCAGGCGGGTGATTGCTATTCGAACTTCTTCATGGTCGGGCAATGGAACGTCTGCTCCATCGTCATCGATTGGGGTATCGGGTTCGTCTTCTCCTGGCGTTGTACGTTCACTGCCATTCAGCAGGCTGGAGAAGTGTTCCCTCCATAATTTAAGTATGCTTTGGGCATCGGTGACTAGATCACCTTTAGGGGTTCTACAAGAGTATGCTCCGGTCTTGAAACCTTCTTTTCGTAGAATTTTCGAGCATTACCCCTGTCGGCCAGTTTATCAATCTCTTCGTACTCACGCATTTCTTCCTCTTTCTTTTTCTGTCTACAAATGCGTCTCGCTTCCCTCTTCAACTCTCGGTATCTATCCCATCCCGCACGTGTTGTGGTCAATCGTAACGTTGCGAGGTAGGCAGCCTGTTTTCTCTCCGCTGCGACACGGCACTCCTCGTCGTACCAGCTGTTCTTTTGCACTTTCCGGAAACCAATGGTTTCGGTTGCAGCTGTACGTAAGGAGTTTGAAATGCCGTCCCACAGTTCCCTTATACCGAGTTGTTGACGAGTGCTCTCAGAGAGCAGGAGTGCAAGCCGAATAGAAAATCGGTCGGCTGTCTGTTGTGATTGCAACTTCTCGACGTCGAACCTTCCTTGTGTTTGTTGGCGTGCGTTTTTTGTTGCACAGAGGCGGGTGCGAATCTTGGCTGCAACAATATAGTGGTCCGAGTCGATGCTAGGATCTCGGAGTGAACGCACATCTAAAACACTGGAGACGTGTCTTCCGTCTATCACAACATGATTGATCTGGTTGGTGGTTTTTCGATCCGGAGACTGCCAGGTAGCTTGATGAATCTTCTTATGCTGGAATCTAGTACAACAGATAACCATATTTTGGGCCCCGGGGAAGTCGATCAGCCTCAACCCATTTGGGGATGTTTCCTCGTGGAGGCTGAGTTTACCGACCGTAGTGCAAATGATACTTTCTTTGCCCACCCTGTCGTTAAAGTCGCCAAGCACGATTTTGACATCGTGGCGGGGGCATCTTTCATAAGTGCGCTCCTAGCACTCATAAAAGGCATCTTTAGCCACATCGTCCTTCTCTTCCGTCGGGGCGTGGGCGCAAATCAGCAATATGTTGAAGAACCTCGCTTTGATGCGGATTGTGGCTAGACGTTCATTCACCGGAGTGAGTGATAGTACTCGGCGACGGAGTCTCTCTCCCACCACAAATCCAACACCAAACTTGCGCTCCTTTATATGGCCACTGTAGTAAGTGCCACAAGGACCTACTTGTTTTTGTCCTTGTCCCGTCCATCGCATTTCTTGGACGGCGGTGATGTCAGCCTTTATTTTCACGAGGACATCAACCAGCTGGGCAGCGGCCCCTTCCCAATTAATGGAACGGACATTCCAGGTGCCTGCCCTGAAATCATAGTCCTTAATTCGTTTGCCATGGTCGTCACCAAAAGGGGGTCACTCATCCGAGGCTTGTTGTTTCCTTTTATTGGGGGTGTTTTTTTACGTGGTGGGTCCCAAACCCAGCGCACAACCCTAAGTAGGGAATATTTCGCCTTCTCATTTTAGCTCGCCTTGCGGATGTTCTTAGGCTACCCAGAGGATACTTGGTCAAAGACCGGAAGTCGTGAGCTGCTTGAGTCATATGTAAAAGAATCGTTTCTGGCCACTCCCAAGTGAATGGCGATCAGGGATCTTTCCTCACTTGCGTGAACTTCTACACATGACTCCATCCTCCTGTTTTGGGGAATACCTCCACAAATATGGTCATGATGAAATAGAAATATGCGCATCTTGTTGTTATGGAAAAGAGAATACCGAGCATATCTTTTTCCATTGCCCAAAATATGAGGAGGATAGGACATTTTTAGAAACGAAAATTTCTGAAAGAATAATGTCAGATAACATAGTGCAACACATGCTGCGGTCAAAGCAGGTGTGGAACCATGTTAAGCACTGGGCCGCTAAGGTTATTCAAGAGCGGCGAAGACGAGAGCGACTGCGATGTAGCAAGGCAAACAGCCAAAACCAGTTCGAAAATCCCTGAGCATAGGCAATTGGCTTAGCTTGCTTTGCGATGTAAAGCTTAGTATCCAGCTCTCAAGAAATGTAAAAACTTCATATAAAAAAACGCTTAAGAAACGGTCAAGTAACTTTCCTGCGATAAATTTACTTGTGCTAGTATGCAGCTCTAAAGAAATCTAGTACTACATAATATTTAATACTTGTTTTCAATAAAATGCGAATACGGCAAACCTGGTTTTGCGAAGAAACATGAAATCAACAATTGTTTCTTGAAAGAAATTCAAAGTAAATCGTTAAAATCATCATAAATTAGTTAAAATCATTATTATGAAGTATATTTCATTCTGAAAAGTTGTATAAAACTTACCAATTATCAACAACATTCCTTAAATAGCAATGAAAATATTTATGTTACTACATACATACATAATACGCACAAAGTTTGTTTTCTTTGTTTATTCTCTTTTGCTCTTCTAATGTGGATCATTCACAATGCGTTACCAGCTGTCAAAATTACTTTAGAAATAATGAATTTTTTTTCTTGCGCAATTACTTGAGAGCTGGATACCAACCTTAATACTTAATCGGTTGTTCCGCAGGGCAATTCAGTAAAGCTATGTGTCGTTATAGGGATGTTTTTTTATTTGTGGGATAAAGTCCCACACTACTGTTGTGAAGACAGCAGTGTCTTTTGATGATTTTTTTACATCTCGCCATACAAAAAAAAAAAAAAATATATATATAATCATGATACATGTGCTTATGAATTTTGAATGATCAAATATACAATTTATGTACATTTATCACTAATGTAATATTTCTACTTTTTTAAATTTATTATTATAAGTTGTTATATGCATGTATAATGAAATATAGACATATGTAAGTATGTATGTATATGCCAAACATCTGAAATATTGAAAACAATTAAACCTTATTTTCACATTAACTAAAAATTTGTTGGAGCGGGTAAAAAACCAGTTAAAGTGGGTAAACATGTGGCTAGTTTTTCATAGGCCACGTGAAGATTCTACCCACTTTTCCCCTCACGTACGTATACATGTGATCATACATCTCTGTTCCGCTCATTCAGTAGTATCATATAAAAAAGTATATCTGCCCTGCTCTAATAGCCCCAATCGACGGCTGATGCAGGGTTGCATTTTAAGCAGCTGATGTATGATTGCATTTTTTGATTCTTACTTTAGAAATTTCTTAAAATTTCAAAAAAACTTTTTAATTTTTAAATTATTATATTTATTATTTTTAATACACATTTACATAAAATTGTAATTTATTGTAATTAAATACCTTAACGCTAACATTGTATAAATAAAAATATATTTAATTTAAAAAAATAACTTCATCTGGAAAATGATCAATTAAAGAAAAGAATTGTTAAAGCGGAAAATAAAAGAGTGGAAAAAGATTGTAAAAGACAAATATCTGAAAAAAGATTGAAGCAAAATAAATATTATTAATACCTGAAAATAAATAATAATAAAAAAATAATAACATCTGAAAGAAAAGATAAATATTATTTGATCATTTAAAATATAAAACAATCATTTGTTTTCACATATTATATTGGATTGTGCAGGCCGCCTTAAACTCATAAAATACATATGTATGTACATATGTGCATATTTATTTTTGCGTATTTTATTGGATTGCGCAGTCCAATTTCAAACAACACACACTTTTTTCACATACTTACACACAATTGATATTTGCTTCTTCTGATGATATTGCTGCTGCTACTATTTCCAATTCATTCTGATTTCCAATGCTAAGAAAACAAATAAAGTAATTATTTGCAAATTACTTATCTTCTTCTAGGTAAACCAAAAATAACCCAAAAATGTGCGTTGGTGTTAGTGCATAGAGAAAAAATGTGTAGTTGTATTGAAATATTTGACACAAAAGGGTAGCCGTGGTTGGCAGTGTAATAATCATATATACGTCTGTAATAGCAATGTATAGTTCTGGGCATAACTTTTATTCCATGGTCCGCTCCATTCAATCGCAACTGCTAAAATTTCTTCTGTCAAGCTGGCAGTGGTGAAACTCCCTCATTTCGACCGAGTTACCCAAAAATATTTTTATGTCTCCGCGTCGTGAACCTTCTCTATGATAAACGTTGTCTGTCAAGAGGGCTTTCCAAAGATACCTACAGATCGGGTCGCCTAAGAAATCGGAATTTTGACCCAAAAACGTATGTTTTTGCTGATCTACAATGCAAATTTTATTTCTGATGCAAATGTTACGGGACATCTCGACAGGCTAACGTTTATGGCATACTAACTGTTTAAATGAGTTAAGCAACCACCCCCTCTACTCAGTAAAACTGGCGCATCCTAATGCTACATCGCAGTTCACCACAGCTGATGAGACTACAGCACAACTCAACACATCTGTACGACAACCCACTCAACAAAAAGGATGGGCAACGAGAAAGCACTCTCAATTCGTTACACAGATTCGACCGTCGACATTCGTTCTAAGCAATTCGTTCGACACACTGCGCTCAACAAATTTCGTTTTCGACCACAATCTCGCACGCTGCAGTTAGCACGGTGACCCCCACGATCTAGTAATTAGAACACTAACATTTTTTCCGCATATGTATCATTTTGCTTTAAATTAACATTATATAAAGTTAAAGGCTTCTATAATAAATTAAATTGTTATAAAAAATTGAAGTGACACGGATATTTTTATTAAATTGTATCTAAACGATTTCAACAGGAATAAAGGGATGATCAACTTATTCCAGTGTGAGAGCACCTCAAAATTAGCGTTTTTTATAACATTTTCCATTATGGCCAGATTGAACGAAATAATAATTTTTGGGCATTTATCAACCCAAGGGCCAACATTTAGTACGATTAAAAATTACTATATAGTGGTTATTTATTATATGGAGAAACTATTTAAATCTTTTTAAAGTATATTAGAACAATTGAATTTTGACCTTTCAATATCCAATAAAAGGACTTACGCTTGTTAGCACTCATTCATTATGATGCTTCAAATTACAAAACGTTTCATCAAATACCTTTAAATTTTAAAAATTCATTTAATTTTCATTGTTTTACATATTTTATAAGTGGTCTTGAACGATGCAACAAATCCCTCCGTCAAAACCTATTGAACTCGATTAGCTGCCAAAGTTCAGTAGGTTTTGACGTTTAACAATTGCTCTCTCACTTCCAGTGAGAGAGGAGTTAAACATCTCTTTATCTCTGATTTCAACTTATACATATGTACATACATAGTGAAAGTGTAAATAAAAATATACTTGTTATAAAGTTAACTACTAACTGTCAAATCTATTGCCAGAGATAAAGAGATGTTTAACTCCTCTCTCACTGGAAGTGAGAGAGCAATTGCTAAACATCAAAACCAGGAATAAAGGGATGTTCAACTTATTCCAGTGTGAGAGCGCCTCAAAATAAGCGTTTTTTATAACATTTTCCATTATGGCCAGATCGAACAAAATAAGAATTTTTGAGCATTTTAAATTAAAACACCCAACATTTAGTACAAATAAAAATTACTAGGTAGTGGTTAATTATTGCATGGAGAAACTATTTAAATCTTTTTAAAGTATATTAGAAGAACTGAATTTTGACCTTTCAATACCCAATAAAAGGACTTAAGCTTGTTAGCTTTCATTCATTACATTTTTTTATTCATTTTCCATTGAAAATAATACTATGATGCTTCAAATTACAAACCGTTTCATCAAATGCTTTTAGATATCACAAATTTACTTAATTTTCATTGTTTTACATTTTTTAAAAGTGGTCTTGAACGATGCAACAAATCCCTCCGTTTATATATTTTTTGGTAGGATTTTAATCTGGCCATCGCTTGTTTCCAATCGCTAAACGTCAAAACCTACTGAACTCGATTAGCTGTCAAAGTTCAGTAGGTTTTGACGTTTAGTAATTGCTCTCTCACTTCCAGTGAGAGAGGAGTTAAACATCTCTTTATCTCTGATCAAAACCATCTAAACTTTGACAGTTGATCGAGTTCAGGAGGTTTTGACGTTTATCAATTGGAAACGGGCGATGACCAGATTGAAATCTTACCAAAAAAATATGTAAACGGAGGGATTTGTTGCATCGTTCAAGACCACTTATAAAAAATGTAAAACAATGAAAATTAAATAAATTTTTAAAATTTAAAGGTTTTTCATGAAACGTTTTGTAATTTGAAGCATTATAGTATTATTTTCAATGGAAAATTATTGAAAACATTTAATGATTGAGAGCTAACAAGTTTAAAACCTTTTATTGGGTATTGAAAGGTCAAAAGTCAGTTGTTCTAATAGATTTTAAAAAGATTTAGATAGTTTCTCCATATAATAAATAACCACTATTTAGTAATTTTTATTCGTACTAAATGTTGGGTGTTGGGTTGATAAATGCCCAAAAATTATTATTTTGTTCAATCTGGCCATAATGGAAAATGTTATAAAAAACGCTTATTTTGAGGCGCTCTCACACTGGAATGAGTTAAACATCCTCTTATTCCTGTCTATTGCCATTGTCGTTGCCAAATCTGTATGTGAGCATTTGCTTAGAGGTCTTGAACTTTTTAAATTTTTTGTATGGATGACAAAAATTTATGTGGGAAATAAAAAAAGGAGTAATATACTTTTTTCTACAAATGTATTTCTTAAAAAAAAAGATTTTATCTTTTCGGACTATAATAATTGTAGCATAAATTTTATATAGCAAATAAATTAATAAATTTAATATGAGCATTGATGTTTTGATTTATGCTTGTTTAAGTATATGTAATTCGCCAATTCATTTCATATAATTTTTCTGAAAATTAACAATATTAAACTAAAAATTAATTTTTCGAAAATTGTATTAAATTATTTTGAAAATGTACTATATTTTTATAATTTAACATAACCGTCTTAATACTCCCCCTACTAAATATAATATTACCGAAATGGAACTGCCGTCGGTATATATGTTATTTATTATTAATAAGTATTTTTTTCTATGAAAACTCAGATAAATGCATTTATCTATTAAGTAAATGCTAAAAATATATTTCCTACAAGACTAATTTTATTTGGTAATGACTGGTGTTTGGCAATAATTATTGCCTATGGGGAAATAGTTGTGGATAGTGGAACTTAGATAATTCATATTCATTTGTTTCATACTGACAACAGCTGATATTTACTATTTAGATTGCCGATTAAAAAGTTTACAGTTCAATATAAATACTTTGTGTGAGAGTGTATAATAAGTTCATATTGTTGACTAAAAATTATTAAGGCGAGCGAAAATTGTTCTTCTGTTTACAAACGAGACGACTTAAAGTTTTTTATAAATTTCTTCTCATGCCTAATAATTTAAAACTGTACAATCTATAAGTTACTATTATAATTAATCTTCACATACTTCTTTGAAATGACTCCAAAAGCCGATGACGTTAAAACAACTTATCTAGGTTTTGATTTAAGCACACAAAAGGTAAGAGATTAGAAATTTTATTGTCACAATTTCGACTTCTTTGGCGCTGCCATCTAAATGTACCGTTGGAAAGAGGAAGTCCTGATTAAAAAATATGTAAGCTTATATGTATGTACATATCGCTCATTTGCTGCAAGACCGGCATAAATCAAAAAACGTGATTTTTGAGTTAATGCTGTAGAATTGTTCGTTATATCATACTTCATGTTGAGTGAAAAATTCATATGAATACCTCTTATATGCTCCGCTTGAGAAGAGAATATATTTCCTGTTTTTAAACGCGTTTTCTGGCAAATCGCTTTTTTTGACTTATGCCGGTCTTGCAGCAAATGAGCGATATGTACCACAAACGCTTACTTTCGAGATATTTGATTTAAAAGTTTCCAAATCATCAATCGAACATTTCATCAATCTATTTAACTACTCCACAACACTTTATCCACATTTTCCACTTCAAAATGATGTAATTAACCTGTAAACTTTTAAACAAATTCACAATTTACACTTTTTGCAAATTTTATAAGTAAAAAATCTATATTTTAAAAATTACTTTTTACACTCGCAGTGAGCATCATTTATGTGCTAACAATTATGAGGAAATGGAGCTCTGCCATATGATAATTGAATTTCTCTTTCTCGCTATTATTCCTCTTTGCTTATTTAGGAATCTTCTCCCCCGATCCCCCGATTTCAGGGTTAAAATGGGTATGTATAGATAGAGCAGGGCCTCCATAGATTAACATGGAAACCGTTAAAACAACAACAACAACAGCAGATCCTCCAGATCAAGAAAATATATACATATATGTTGCCGCTGACTTATGGTTTTTGAAATATTTGCATTCACTAATTCGTTACTACCCATTTATTTTATGATAAATAGTGCAAATACCTGCAATATCTTAATTAGTGGTACCTTACTTACATATTTTACGAAAGAACCAAAAATAATAATAAATAAAGAAAACAAATAATACCCCAATGAAAGGAAATACTTAACACATTATTAGTTTTATGCATAGTATTTTTTTTTTTTGCATTGGAGGCCTTTGGCCCCGCCTCCAAAAAATAACCATGGTTGGACCAACACCTGGCCGTATTCAGTTCTTTTGTCTTGAACATCTTTTTGCGTTGGCGGACGAAAGTTAAATATGGAATTAAAGTTATTTTTGCTCTAATTAATACAAAACAAATATGTAGAACCGAATTAGTGAAGTGTTGGTGGATATAAAAGTTAAAAATATTATTGTAAAATGCATTATAAATAAACACGCATTTTAAATAGTTGATTTTTTGAACTTTAAATGCAAATAACTCAAAAAACATAAGTCAGCGGCAACTATATATATATATATATATATATATATATATATATATTCTTGATCTGGAGGTGCTTTTCAATCCGTATATACCCATTTCAGGGATGCTATTCTAAATCTTGGCTATAAAATTTTTTAGAAACGGACTACTGAAATGTAAGTGGATATAAAACTTAGAAATAAAAGTGTAAAATTCATTATAACTCGGAGAAACACGCGTTTTAAATACATAGTTGAATTTTTGAACTTTAAATGCAAATATCTCAAAACTTAAAAGTCAGCGGCAACTATATATATACATTTTCTTGATCTGGAGAGCCTTCTCTATCCGTACACACCAATTTTAACCCTTTACCCTTTAGAGTGTATATAAATATAGAAAATTGTAGTGAAACATTGAAAAATACTATGTGATGTTAATACAAAATTTTGAATTTTGAATCGGGAATATTTTAAAAATTATAAGTGTAAGCAACATTATTTTTGCATATTCCTCTTCTGGAGAAGCTCCCCTATTAGCACATATCCCATTTATACCGAAATTCTTTTTTTTTACCCGACCGCCAAAGTAATAGGCTATTGTGCCATTTTATTTACTGAACTTGAACTATGAACAAGTAAAATTTTCTCAACTATTTAAACGCTTTCAATACTCTGAAAGATAGAAAATCTAGAAAATTACACTTACAAACTTTTTCTTTCCTCTATTTCATCAGATAATAAATATATGTATGTATGTAGGCTGCCAGATTTGGTAATAACTTTAAGGAAAGTAATACAATATGATAATTGGAATACTGCACAAAATTTATAGATAAAATATTAGATGACAAAAAAATATGTTAATTATTTCAACAATTAATATGATGTAAATTGCATCCCGAAATTTGCTATATGGTTGTAGTTCTTTTAATAAATAAAAAGAATGTCACTAATACATCGTATATATTTATGTGTGTAGTTATAAATCACCACTTATAATTAATGAGAGTTGTTTTGAAATGAATGCTTTACATATTTAGATTTTTTTCTAAAGGTCAAGTTCCTCAGAGGGAAATGATAAGATTATTGCGTCAATTGATTATATTGTTCGATCACTACTAAAACAAATATGTAGCGTTAAAACAGATATTGATGTATACGTGGATCCTACTTTGGAGTAAATGCCACGGACACCATATTGTATTTATGGTAGTCTAAAAATGAACTAATTTGATGGAGTTTAATTAATAATACACTTGAGAATGCGTGTACATACATATGTATGTATGTACGTATTCCTATTAATATTTTTTTTATTTCAGCTTAAAGCAGTACAGTTGTCTTCCAAATTGGAGGTTAATGCATCTGCGGAAGTAAAGTTTGACTCTGACTTGCCTGAATTTCGTACTAATGGTGGTGCTAATTTCGGATTAAGAAATCATGAGTAAGAAAAGATGAAAGAAGCTATTTTATTTTAATTATTCTTTTGAAGGGTTTTTGTACAACCTGTTATGTGGGTCAAAGCAATCGATATTGTATTGGACCGTTTGGTGATGCAAGGTGCTGATCTTAGTACCGTGAAGGCGATAGGAGGCTCTGCCCAGGTACATATAAACTTAATCTCACGTTTAATATCAACATGATCTGCGAAGTAATGAAATTTTATTATGAGTAATGCTGGTACAATTCGACCACAGCTAATTTCAATTTAAATGATTCTTTATATATTGACCAAAGAGTATCAGAACTAAACCGTTTATATGTATGTATATAATAAATATAGTCAATACTTTAAATGTCCATAGGAAATATGTTCTTTTTGTTCACACAATAACAAAAGGGTTCCATTATAACATAAAATCAGTGTTAACTAATCTATATATTTTACAAAGGAACCAAAATAAGTAGAGAAAACAAATGATACCCCAATGGCAGGAAATAAATAATACATTATTAGTTTTTCGCTTAGAATTCCCTTCGCATTTGCGGCCTTAAATCGCACTACCAAAAGTAACCCTTGTCGGACCAACACGGAAGCGTGTTCAATTCTTTCGCGTTGAACAATAACAATCAAAAATTAATAATATATAATAACATTTAATCAGGGGCGGTAGCAGTTATGAGGAAATTGGCGAAAAAATCAAGTTTACTAATTATTTCCCAATTTATATATATTTTTTTCATAAAATAATCGTTATATTTTAATATTTATTTTTAGCTCACAAAGTAAGAATTATTTGATAACAGTTAATTATTGCTCACAGAATAAGAGTTATGAGTTGAGTTTTAATAAATTCTTGCGCAATAAAAGTTGAGGAGTAAACATTTTGTTGTCCCTTGACAAATAATAATCTCTAAAATTAATAAATAAAATCTAAAATTAAATTATATTTTGTCAGCAACATATACCAGCTGTTTCATGAATATTACTTTCAGATCGCAAAATTTAAGGGGGTAGTATGGTAAAAACAACCTTCTTTTCAATATTTTTTTACACAAATTTTTATTTGAAAGTTCAGATTTTTCATTTTATTCTACATGATATAGTACAGAGAAATTTTTTTTTCAATTTTACTTGATATCCGGTGGAGATACGGGTGACCGGAAGACGCCATCTTTAAAAGTGGTACCAACGATTTCTCCATTGTGGATGATCTGAAACGAATGGGATAACTTTTATTTTAGAGTACATACAGTATTGAACAAAACTAAAGCACCCCCTACTCTGGTTCAGCTCGAACTTAGCTGTTTTCAGACAATAAAAATAAATAAATGTAAAATGTTGACGTTTTTCAATGGGTTGCTCATTAATTTTTATTAAAATAAAGCTTTTCATTTTCAGCACCCTAAAGCACCCCTTTCATCGGTTTGAAAATAATATCTGAAAATTAAAAAATAGTAGCAAATCCTTTATTTTGGATAACTGAAACGCATATTTTAGGCATAGAAAAAATTAAATTATTTACTATATGAAATGTGGTATGCCATTCAATCAATTTTTTTCAGGTTCTAAAGGTCCTTGGTTTTACAATTTTCCCTATTTATTTTGGAATTAACAATCTCCAATAAATTATCGATGGATTTGACATCGAGTGATGACGCCTGCAAATCTAAAACATCAACTCTTTAACTTCACAACCAAGTTTTTCAATGCCCAGAGTTCGGTTCCTTATTCTACATATTTATTATATGGATAGGTGTAGTCCCGTGCCCAGAGAAAGAGCTCCAGATCATAACATTACCACCGCCATATTTAATGGTCGCAATATAATACTTAGGATTGAGTCCTTGTCCTTTCGGCCTCCTCAGACATCTTATGCCATTCGGTTTTTAATATGCTTTTATTAGCTTCACTTGTATGTATGTGTGTATGTATGTTTGTAACTTTTTTAAGTGGTACTGCAACCTAGAATTCTTGAGCGACACTGTAGGAAGGCGATAGTAAGTTTAAGCAGCTCACCAAAAAGATGCGCTTAAGGGTATGCAACATCTATATAAAACTAGTTTTGGTGACATTTAAATAGCATACTGAGTTGGGCGTCGACCGTTCATAAAATGCAAGGTTGTACAGTATCACATGCAGTAATTTGTCTGGGCTCTCGACTGTTTGCTGCTGGACAAGCTTATGTAGCTCTTAGTCGTTGTAGATCTTTGGACGGTATTCGAATTGAAGAACTAGACTGTTCAAAGTTGACAGAAAAAATTCCTGCATTATTGTGAGAAAAGCATGGGGTGCTTTGCTATCGAGCATGCCACGCTTTTCTCACAATAATGCAGGAATTTTTTCTTCATTATTATTTTTTAGTTTATAAAAAGAATTATTTTTCACTTTTTAGTTTGATATGCTTTAAAAGCGTGTTTTTTAGTTTTTTTTAAACTATATTTATTTAATATTATATTTCGATTCGTCTGAGAATAAAATGGTATTCAATTTATGAATGTTCCAATCGAGATGAGCTGTCGCAAATATGAGTTTGGCCTCTCAATTTTTTGCCGAAGTAAAGGACTTTCTACCGGGACGCCAACAGAACAACCCGCCCTCAACATCTCGTCTTCTAATATTCGTGCATTAATAAGTAAACAAAAGTGTTTCTGTGTTTAAAAGACTGTGGGATAACCTATAATAATTGTCCAACTAGTCTTGTTATATTGTTAAAAAATTTAGACATAAAAAAACACAGTAGGGGGTGCTTTAGTTTTGTCCAACACTGTATGAATAGCTATCTAATGACCTTCAACTGAAACAATTCATTGATAAATAAACAAATAGTGTAACTTTTAATTTTTTTCTCCTGTTTTTTGTTACTAATTGTGTCATAATGTTATCAAATATCTATTAACAATGATGATTGTAGGTCATTAGATTGCCAAGTCTTTTCTGAAAATTCAAAAAAAAAAAAAAAATTGGACAAATCGAAATCCAAGGAGAATGGAATCGTGAGTATCAGTTCAAAAAACAGTTTCGAGAAAAACGCGTTTAAAGATCGCTAGATGTGCGATTCGAGCGCACTACACCTCGCGGCGGATTTCATTCTTAAAAAATTTCCGTTTCCATCTAAGTCAAAGAAAGGTTTCTACATTATTATTTAAACCCTTAATAAGTAATCAAAACTTTAAAATAACCAAATTTTAATCGTTAATGTCTTTTAAGCTGCTGGGTTTACGAAAAAATCGTTTTAGAGCTTTTTTGAAGAGCATTAAATTTCCTACTAAATCCACTAAACAAATTATTTTTTTAAATAGTTGGAGCCGAGATACAAATTTTTCTATTAGATAATAAGGAAAAAAAAACCGTTAGGCGGAGGGCGTTCCCTTTACAATTAAGAGCTCATACTTGGAGAGCCTTTCTTAGAGCTTATCAACCAATTTTTCGGAATAATAAGCGAAAAAACATTCGTTTTTTGACCCACGCTGGAACTCCCTGGAACATTTGTACAACGTTGTCACATAATGAGTCAACATTTTCTCTCTCTATGTGTTCAGCACGATACAAAAGAACGCGCAACTTTTATAACCCGTGCATTAAGCTGTATAAATGCAACATTTTTGTGCTAAAAGAAAACGCTGTTAGTGTCATGATCTGTAATTTATTTTTTATTGTAATCAGTAATGCTATAAACAGAAAGTACTTGACAGACTTAAGGCGACATCTGTCAAATCTTAAAATACACTTGTTCTTAGAGACACAGTTATGTAGTCATGCACAGTTATTTAGAATTATGTCTATAAAGACGTGTATATTTTAATGGTGGACAGATGGAGGCGGCAGACTTCAAGCGGCATCTGTCTATTTGTGTTTACAGTGTGATGTTTACTTTTTCATGGAAAGATATACGCAAGAACAAGGTTACTAATTATTCAATTTTATTATCAAAATCATCGTTCTCCAATTGCCCTTTTCCATGCGCTTTCCTGTCCTCCTCTATTAATCGAATTGTTGACAATTGCGAGCGTACATTTTCTTTACATAATGCTCAATTGGTAATAAGATAAAGAACCGCTCGAGGCAATGAAATTATTCCAGGCGTTCAGACAAGTGTTACTGAAGAACGCAATTTGTCGATTCCAAGACGTTTTCAAGAATTGGGACTATCTCAAACCACAACCTGGCGAATTTTGAGAAAGTATTTGGGCTTGTATCCTTATACAATTTGCTGATTTTACCTTGGAACAACTTGATAACGATTAAAAATAATTTTCCCCGATGAGGCGGCTCACTTTCATCTGAGTGGTGCGGTAAATAAACAAAACTATCAATTCTAGTGCGAAGAAAATCAACAAATTATTCATCAACAATCATTGCATTCACCTAAATTGACAGTTTGGTGTGGTTTATGGTTTGATGGAATCATCAGTCCAACCTTACGGTCAATAGAAAGCGGCAATTGTCAATAGAGAGCCGCAATTGACAACAACTGGTTTCAATAAGACGAAGCTATGTACTAACCACCGAATTATTGCGAGAAAAGTTTGAAGCTTGAATTATTTTAAGAAATTATGACATGGAATGGCCTCCAAGAAGTTGTGATTTAATACCTTTAGACTACTTCTTGTGGGGTTATTTAAATTTATTGGTCTTTAGCAATAAATCAGATTCTCTTCAAACTTTATAATAATAATACCCAACGAGCGGAATTAGCCGAGTCATAAAAGGCAAGAGAGTTTTAAGCGTTGCGATCTTAAGCTGCTCAGCTACAGAAACAATAATTTAAACAGCTAAAATTAAGAATTAGATTCAAGTATTATTATTTTTAAATGTTACTTGTTAAGAGTAGATAAAATATTTTTTTTTTAATGGTAAAGAGTGAGTCTGTTAGATCAAATGTGCTGGAATGGGAATTGAAATCGTGACATATACGGCGGAATGGTTCGTTTAACTTTTTGAACGGACTTCTCTAACTACTCCAAATGGACTTGATACTAGGGTGCCAAACCACAGAAGCATACTCTAATATAGGTCTCACCAATGATGTAAAAAAATATTTGTGGTAAGCGGATCTCTAAATTCATGAAAAGATTCAAGAGCTGCCATTTCATTCAGAAAAAGCATCGGTTTGGTGGGGTTTATTGGTCGGTGGTATCATCGGTCCATATTTGTTCAAAAATGATGCCGGTGAGAACGTAACCGTCAATGGCAACTGTTAACGCGCCATGATAACCGCCATATCTCATTATCTCGGCAACAAGACGATGTCACTTCCACAAATCGCATGAATCACTGGATTTATTGAGAGAATCCTTCGGTGAGCATATAATTTCAGGTTTTGGATCGGTCGTTAGGTTTAATGATCGTGTTATATCATACCGTTAGACTTTTTGGGATATGTAAGGTCTAAGTCTATGCGAACAATCCCGCTTCGCGTCAGGCCTTGGAGCAACACATCACGGGTGTCATTCGCCAGTTATCGGTCGAATTACTCGAACTAGTCACCGAAAATTGTACTCAACGGATAGACCATCTGAGACGGAACCGCGGCAAACATTTGAAAATAATAATCTTCAAAAAATAAAGAATGTTCTTTCGAGTAGCCACCCCTTGCTTACAGAACGGCTCTTAGTTTGGTAGGCATGCTCCTTATTACTTTCTGGCAGGCTTCTATTGTGATTTTGCTCCAGTGCGCTGTCACTTGACCTTTTGAGTTCTCCCAAAGGTGTTCTATAGAACACTTGAAACCAACTTTTCGAAGCTGCTTATTGATTACTACCGCATTATCACATGCACATGTCCTGATTTTCCTAATTATTTTGCGTTTCAGTGATTGAGACAGAAGACATTTTCGTCCTGGCGACAGCTTTTTTGCAAATTCCATTTTTTTACGTATTATGCTAATGGTAGATGTAGATCAATGAGTCCTGCGCGCTATCTCAGATTTAGAGAATCAGGCTTGTTAAATTTTTTGAAAAAAAGGAACTTTATGAAAAAAATTTAAAATAAAAACCTTTCAATGTAAGAAAAATTAAATGTAATAATTTTCTTTTCTTTCGATTATTAAAATTCATAAAGATTAAATTTACCTAGTTTTGATTAAAATTTTATTTATTGTATCCAAATATTGGTAAATCTTTTCTATTTTATTAAAAATATTTGAAGAATCTATCTATTTTTATTTTATACTTTTGTTTAGTATTGTATATTTTATATGTGTGAAAGTAGGCCTCTTAGGGAACCTAACACCCAAAAAATATGGCTAACGCGCCTATACTGCAACCTCTTTTCTATTTTTTAAGTCTTTTTATTTAAATCTCTGTGCCGAAAAATCAGCTATTTCGATCTCAGCTGCTGACGACAATATGATTCTTTTGTTACTTGTATATTTCTACAACGCACGCTAGTTACAAAGAATGGAAATATTAACGGTACTATTAACAGTACTCCTAGTACAGTAAAACATTTTGTTTAACATCAGCAAAGAAATATTTATTTAAGTTGTGCACACTCGATCAATGATTTATGGCATATTCAGAACTTTAAATAAAAAAGATTTGAATTTCCTTAACAATTAGCGTGTTTGTTAAGAAATCATATCACTCTTATTGGAAACCCCTTTTATATATTATATGTGGTTGATCGCACTATATATATAGCTACATATACATACATACAAGTACAGTGAGTTCAAAAAATGTTCACGTAATGCAAATTTTACTTTTCTCATTGAATTTGATCCAAATATTACAATACATCAAGAAACATTTTTGCTATTATATGGCATCGGCATTCTAGTTTTCAATCTTCGGTAGAAATGTTTATTTAAACTTGAATAAATACAGTTCAAATCCGTAAGTGCACGTGAACACTTTCTGAGCTGATGCGAAGCAGTATGTAACTAATTCCGTTGTTACAAAATAGTTGTTAGTACTTTTTAATAATTTTATTGTGCGAAGGATTTCACATTTACTAAGATTTGTAACAAAAATTAAAAGTTGAAAAATTGGTAATTTATCAAACCTGTAAATTTTTCAGACAGGACTAAAAAAACTGAACCTCATTTTTTAAAAAGCTGTATGTTCGGACTTGCAGGAGGGGGTTTCAGTTAGAGAGATTGCTCAAAAACATAAATTTTCAAATGGTGTCATCAATAAAATAAAAAAACAAAACAAGATTAACGCACCACCTAAAAAGTCACTCCTGAAACAGAAAGGATTTTCAAATGGTGTCATCAGCAAAATAAAAAAACAAAACAATAATAACACACCACCTAAAAAGTCACTCCTGAAACAGAAAGGACTTTACGGCGTTTTATCATGACTGACGCAGCTAAAAACGCGGAAGCTAAAAAAGTGTTATTGTCGTCTTCGGGTACTAGAGTAGGCAACAATACCATACGAAATTTATTTACAAGTTTTAATATGCGTGCAAGACCAATTATTAAAAACCCTACATGTCAGCGAAGAACAAAGCGGCTATAATGAAACTTGCGAGAGAACACAAAAACTGGACAAGCGAACAGTTAAAACTAGTAATTTGGTCTTACGAAACGAAAATTAATCGTATTAGTATTTGAGCATGGGATAACAAGCGATGCGGTCCCACGGATAGGAATATGCTGCGCGCACTTAAATTCGGAGGTGGTTCACTTATGGTGTGGGGTTGTTTCTGTGGCGGAAAGGTAGGAAAACTGCGTTGAATTAACGGAATATATTTGCTTCCTAGAGGATTCACTTATCCTTAGCTTCGAGATTTTTGGATGTGAACCCGGTGATTTGTTACACGTGCATGGCAATGACTCCAAATATACCGCCCATATTAAAAAATCTTTTTTGAAAAATAACAGAATTCGGGTGGTGGAGTGGCCAGCTTAATCACCCGATATGAATCCTGTTGAAAATATAGATGAACTCTGGACTCAAGTTGAACAAGTTTGGAACAGCTTTTTTCCGGAAATTTTAGATAATCTAATTAACTCTATACCTGATCGGATTAAAGCAGTCTTAAAAGCTAAATGCGGTTATTGACTCTCAATCGCCACTTTGCCTCTAAGTTCAAATAATGTTCACATGAATTTTATTACTTTATATCTACTACAGCCACAAGAGATTATTAAATGAAGTCTTTTTTTATGTTGAATAGTTTTTGATTAAATATACTTTACTTTTCGTAAAACAAAATTTTATTTGAATGTTTATTTTTCTAAAGATCGGAAGCAATGCACTATTATTAACTATACGTGAATACTTTTTGAACTCACTGTATGTATATAAAGCGTAAATTACAATTCACTCCTTAGGCCTACCAAGGCTATATTGTTAAACTAACTATTTTACGACAAAAAATTGAAGAGAGGTCACAAATTCATAGAGATGTCTTACTGACGTTATGGTCATTGTAATATTAACAATTTCTGACTCTTATGGACGGATTCCAGCATACCTCTTTTGATTTGACGAAGAGCAACAAAAAGTCGTGTTTGGGTTTAATTTATGTGAGTTACATTTATTTCTTTTAAACTATATTTATTTGTTTCACAGCAACATGGTTCTTTATATTGGTCTCGTCATGGTGTTCAAACTTTAAAGAACTTAGATTCCGATAAGTTCCTTCATATTCAAATAGATGATTCCGCTTTTACGTTGAATCGTACACCAATTTGGATGGATGGTTCAACAGAGAAGCAATGCATAGAAATGGAAACTGCAATTGGAGGACGTATGGAGATGGTTAAAATCACTGGATCAAAGTGTTATGCTCGGTTTACTGGCCCACAAATTCGTAAAATTTACCAAGAGCGTTCGCATGCTTATGAAGAGACCCAACGAATTTCTTTGGTTAGCAGCTTTTTAGCTTCGGTATTTCTAGGCGATATTGCACCTATAGATTATGGTGATGCATCGGGAATGAATCTTTTTGATATTAAAGAAAAAAATTGGTCGAAACCATGCTTGAACTCCTGTGCTCCTGACCTGGAGGAGCGGTTAGGGGAACCAGTTCCCACTAGCTCCATAATTGGAAATGTTTCTGATTTCTTCGTGCAACGTTTCGGGTTTCCTGTTGAATGTAAAGTTACAGCTTTTACTGGTGATAATTTATCAGCGCTTTCTGGAATGGTAACTGAGCAAGATAGCTTAGTCATATCTTTGGGAACAAGCGATACATTAATGATGAATTTAAAAGTGCAGCCTCATCTTGAAGAAGGACATGTGCTATGTCACCCAACTGAAATTCGTCAATTTATGGGTTTGTTATGGTACGTTTTTAAAATATTGCATTTTATTTCTTAAATTAGTTTTAAATAAATCCTGCAGCATGCATTAACAATATTGCATATTTCGTGTATTAATTTTCACGTAGAATGTGCAGTATAATACAGTCGATCGCAATATAATTTGGAAAAGGTTGATAGAGATGCAACTTAATGAGAATACTATTTTTTCATTTCTGAAAATGCTCTTTCGTTGAAGTTGTCTTTGTTTGAATAGAAATAATAAAATCTTCCTGTCTTGAATTACTTTTCAAGATTCCTTATTTTGATTGGCAAGTCGATGGCGCTTTACTTGCTTTGTTTGACGCACCTTCCAACCTGTAAATTATTGATTGAGTTCTGTAATCAATTAAAACATTAAACCGAGATAAAGTGTACTGAAGGGTAAAATCTGACCTAGACCACGCCTGCCTCCCATGTGAAAACATTTTAATTAAACGCAAAAATAATTAATAGTTTTATATCAAAAATATGCGTAAAGGTTCATATATTAATTGTATGAATATGCGATTTTCAACATTATGATTTCTTTTGTAAATTTAGAAGGTGCCTATTTTTTGTTTGTTAAATCTTTATTGTTGCCACCGGTATGATGGTCTGCGTTCCATCCCAGTTCCCGACTAACAGCAACACAATTTTCAACAAGCGATCGTCTTTATTCAAGATGTAGTTGTTTCAATTATTTTTTGCAAATTACAGTAACTATTACCATACGAATCAGTGAACTTATTTTATAATTTTTCTTTTTGTTGTGGTTAGTTTTCGAAACGGATCTCTGGTACGGGATTATTTTAATAAAACTGAGGTCAATAGTGATTGGAAGAAGTTTAATGAATTACTTGATTCCACACCACGTGGAAATTACGGCAATATGGCTTTACATTTCCATTCAATTGAAATAATACCTAACGTACAAGGAGTCTTGCGCTGGACTAGAAGTAATTCGGGGAAACTTCTGAGACAGCGAAAGGTGTGCAAAAGTAAGTTCTAATCTAAATATTTTATTACTTATGTGTTTAACTCTTTTGTTATGATGCTGATATATGTATGTTGTATACTTATAATCTATAACGATTTTTTAAAAACAACTCTAGGGAGTATAGTTTGAAGGAAAATACAATTTTTATTGGTTTTATAAACTACAAACGATCTTTGTTGCTATTCTACTATATAATAATATAATGAAGTGTAACATGAAGCAGCATAGTGTAATAGTTTTCTTCCGGTTATTTGTAACACATAAATCTAATCGGGTTGGATATATGTACATTACATATATAGGAACATATATAAAAATGGGCTAAATGACGTTAAATTCCGAACATCTATTTACCGCTTCGTTCGCCCTGCCCTTGTAAGCGGTAATTTAAGGAACAATGTAGATATTTGAATGAAACTTGGTATTGTAGCGAAAATCTATTAAGTGCCATAATAGCTAAGCCACCAATTAAAAAACAAAAATATATGCTGCTGCCGGGGCATTTTTCAAATTTATACATTTCACGAGTGTTTTCTACCGCTACAAAACAACAACATACAAAAAGTTAATTTGGTGCAAGGTGCCATAGTAGGAAGCTACATTTGTGCCTTAAACATTTTTCAGAAACGGGTGTGTCCGTGCTCACTCATTAACAACATAAATTAAATTTATTGAGCTCATTTTTTTCTTGAACATCTTCATACAGTGAGCTATGTTGAAAACAAATGGGTGATCCAAGTAGAGGTATTTTTTTCAATAGCCTTTTTTTGACAGATATCTCGTCAGTCGTGTCAAGGTGTTTTGTTATTTTTGTTCAGTATTGTTTGGTATTTCATCATGAAAAGACTTACGCCTGAACAACGATGTATGACGAATTCGAGCCAAATTTTGTTCAACGATGAGGCCCATTTTTGGATCAATAGGTAAGGAAACAAGCAAAATTGCCACATTTAGGACGAAGAGCAACATGAAAAGATTCAAGAGCTGCCATTTCATTCAGAAAAAGCATCGGTTTTGTGTGGTTTGTGGGTCGGTGGTATCATCGGTCCATATTTCTTCAAAAATGATCCCGGTGAGAACGTAACCGTCAATGACAGCGGTTATCGCGCCATAATAACCGCCGTATCTCATTATCTCGGCGATATTTGGTTTCAACAAGACGATGTCACTTCTACAAATCGCATGAATCAATGGATTAATTGAGAGAATCCTTCGATGAGCATATAATTTCAGGGTTTGGGTCGGTCGTTCGGTTTAATGATCGTGTTATATCATACCGTTAGACATTTTTGAGATATGTAAGGTCTAAGTCTATGCGCTTCGATTCAGGCTTTGGAGCAACACATCACGGGTGTCATTCGCCAGTTATCAGTCGAATTACTCGAACTAGTCATCGAAAATTGAACTCCACGGATGAACCATCTGAGACGGAACCGCGGCCAACATTTGAAAGAAATAATCTTCAAAACATAAAGAATGTTCTTTCGAATGATAATAAACATTCCCCATAGAATTTGAAGTTTATGTATTTTCTTTAATAAAGTAGAGAACCTTGAAATGGATCACCCTTTACCAAAAGTGTGATAGCTCACTAAAATAACATGAAGCTTAAAATGTTAAAGTAAAAATTGTACGAAAGGGCTACATAGGAATCTGCGCTAAAGCAATGGACTTGCCACCGTCTACTCACAGGTGAAATTTCATACCTCAACAATGATCGATCAGTTTCAAGCAAATTTGGTGTATAACATATTATGTGCATTTCTGTGTTACGGTGTGAAAATGGGCGAAATCAAAATCACTCCTACTTCACATATAACAGTTTTAAATTCCATTTGGAAGGAAGGAATAAGTTCATTTATTTTAAGGAGTTTACATCAAATATGCAAGGAAGGGCTAAGCTCGGGTGAATTCGAACATTTTACGCTCTCGCATTGTGCAAAAATAAAAGGTGTTGGTAAAATTTTGTATTAAAAAATGTTTGGTAAAATTTCGACATTCAATATTTGACAAAACCGTGAATGGATCTCATTCATTTTGGTATTTTATTAAGTTATATTGCAGGCCGTAGACTCGCGTCCTCTCATTACCTTTGCTCTCCGATATAGTATTTATTGATTTATTTGAGATACCGTCAACCAGATAAATGGAATATGTTATATTATTGATAAGAAGTTAGACCACGGTCCTATAACAGTTCCATTCATAATCAATTTGAAACCACATTATCTTTTATTAAAATATCGTATATATTGACGAACTTAAGGGATCGTCTCAGTGTGAAATTTTCGAGAAATCGATTTTTGCTGCATTATCGGAAAGTATACACTATAATAAACATTCTCTCAAATTCTGAAATCGAAATTCAAATTTTTACGGTCGCTACATCCTTTTTTTTGTATAAAGAGAACAGAGTGGGCAACATAGCGACTTCAATCTTTAAACGCCTTTTTATCAGAATGGTGTTTTTCAAAATGGTTTCAACTTTCAAAAGAAGATTTTAGATCTAGTTCCAATTTGGAGAGAACATCTTTAACGTCATTCGCTATTGTGCTATGGAAGCTATTATTTTTAGTGAGAAATTCCGTTCTACACATATTCGGTACCTGAGCGTTTGAAAAGCTATGGCCTAATTTCAACATTTTTTCCCTTAATCCCTTAATGCTTGTGACATATCTTTTTGTGAGCACGTTTAGAACTAATTTTCAATATACTCGTTAGATGTTGTTGTTGTTATAGCAACAGAAAACATTCCTGAAGTAATTTGGAAGAATGCTGCCGGTTTGACCGTTCGTAACGTTATTATCTTGTATTGAATGTCATGTACTCACTCAGTTTTATTAATATATTTTAATAGTGTCAAAGAAAATTATATTAAAATCATGTTCAAATGACAACTGACATAATCTTAACTGAACAGGCAAATTTATGGAAAACGTCAACTTGAGGATCGAAATTCCTTGAACTTCGTTATGATGTTTAGACCAAGGTCTTGACTAAATCGGTTCATATATGGGTTTTCACCTAAATATGAGCGATGCCCGTCCATCGTTTTTTTTTAAATTCAATGTCTCTGTCGTATTTATTAATTGATTTATCGCGCTTTTAGGGCCATCAGCCGATTGCATCAATTTTTGCACTGTCTGTGCTGGTGCTTAAGGAATTTGTCTTGTTTCTTTTTATATCTGAAATAGTTTAAGATATATTACATTAAATCTCTTAGAGGGCGGGGTCATGTCATGCCCCTTTCTACTGCAATCCCCCGTACCAAATTAGAGTTTTATATATTAATTTAGTGCTGAGTTATGGCACTTTATAGGTTTTCATTCAATGAAGTTTTGTGGGCATGGCAGTGGTTCGCTTGCGAATATCTACAAATTTCGTCCTACCTTTCTTACCAAGAAACATGTGCACAAAGTTTGGGGATGTTCGAGCAAGCAAATAACTGCAGCAATATTGCGACAGTGTTGTTTTTCTGCAGATACTCAGCTGATAGTTATATTGTAACATTTTTTCGTCGAATATGATGCCTTACGATACTCCCGCAGTGATTGAGACTCGAACATCCCCTTTCATTACGATATCTCAATTTATATTCAAGTTATAGCTTACACGGACAGACGGACGGACGATTATTTTTCTGTCTAGAGCCTTGCATTTGCATAGAAGATGCTTTCTTCATTCTCTCATTATCTTTGACGAAACCCTAGAAGACTTAAGTGATTTTGAAGCCGCTTGGCTATCCGTATATAGTATATAACTCCTTCTAGTGAGCTCACTCCTTGTCAAAAGAGCATGGATTTCTATGATTGCTGTGATCTGCGCTTGGAAGACAGGTCTGGTAAACGGAAGATAATTTTAGTATCGAATTTTGTTGAACAGACACTACTTCTTGTCGATTTTGTAGTTTGAACTCATATGTATAGATGCTTATCCGCGCGTCCCTGTCCATCTCGCTCCTTTCCCACTCTTTTTTTGGAAAGGAAGACAATATTGAGGACCACATTTATTTTAAATTCTATTGGATTTTTAAAATCCTTGGCATTGGGTAAAAAGGAGAACGTAGTAAGTATCACTGAATGCCTCTTATTACAGGCGACTAATTTGGAGAATTCTCTCAGTCTAAGAGCTGACTTCGTTGCCATTTGCTTAGATCTTACATTATACAAGATTACAAGTCCGTTGGCAATAAATTTAAAACGACGTTGTTCTTGTTCTAAGAGTTCCATGGATGCATATACTAGTTGCTCTTTGTAATTTTTTTCTTGTGCCCCAGCCCGTCTTTTTTTTCCATTATAAGTCACCATATCAATATACCGTATGTCATAATCAGTCAAACAACTACTGTGTAGAGCCAATGATCTACCTGAAACGTGAATCTCCATTTGGGCACTTCCATAAAAGCTTTCTGTCTAAAATTCATGCCTTATCCCCAATCGTTAATCTGTTCTTCTTCTTTACTGGCGTAGGCACCGCTTACGCGATTATAGCCGAGTCAACAACAGCGCGCCAGTCGTTTCTTCTCTTCGCTACTTGGCGCCAATTGGATATTCCAAGCGAAGCCAGGTCCTTCTCCACTTGGTCCTTCCAACGGAGTGGAGGTCTTCCTCTTCCTCTGCTTCCCGCGGCGGGTACTGAGTCGAATACTTTCAGAGCTGGAGTGTTTTCATCCATCCGGACAACATGACCTAGCCAGCGTAGCCGCTGTCTTTTAATTCGTTGAACTATGTCAATGTCGTCGTATATCTCGTACAGCTCATCGTTCCATCGAATGCGATATTCGCCGTGGCCAACGCGCAAAGGACCATAAATCTTTCGCAGAACTTTTCTCTCGAAAACTCTTAAGGTCGACTCATCGGTTGTTGTCATCGTCCAAGCCTCTGCACCCTATAGCAGGACGGGAATAATGAGCGACTTATAGAGTTTGGTTTTTGTTCGTCGAGAGAGAACTTTACTTTTCAATTGCCTACTCAGTCCGAAGTAGCACCTGTTGGCAAGAGTAATCCTGCGTTGGATTTCCAGGCTGACATTGTTGGTGGTGTTAATGCTGGTTCCTAAATAGACGAAATTATCTACAACTTCAAAGTTATGACTGTCAACAGTGACGTGGGAGCCAAGTCGCGAGTGCGACGACTGTTTGTTTGATGACAGGAGATATTTCGTCTTGCCCTCGTTCACTGCCAGACCCATTTGAGTTGCTTCCTTGTTCAGTCTGGAGAAAGCAGAACTAACGGCGCGGGTGTTGAGACCGATGATATCGATATCATCGGCATACGCCAGCAGCTGTACACTCTTGTAAAAGATTGCACCTGCTCGATTAAGTTCTGCAGCTCGAATAATTTTCTCCAGAAGCAGGTTGAAAAAGTCGCACGATAGGGAGTCGCCTTGTCTGAAACCTCGTTTGGTATCGAACGGTTTGGAGAGGTCCTTCCCGATCCTGACGGAGCTTTGAGTGTTGCTCAGCGTCAGTTTACACAGCCGTATTAGTTTTGCGGGGATACCAAATTCAGACATCGCGGCATAGAGGCAGCTCCTTTTCGTGCTGTCGAAAGCAGCTTTGAAATCGACGAAGAGGTGGTGTGTGTCGATTCTCCTTTCACGGGTCTTTTCCAAGATTTGGCGCATGGTGAATATCTGGTCGGTGGTTGATTTACCAGGTCCGAAGCCACACTGATAAGGTCCAATCAGTTTGTTGACGGTGGGCTTTAATCTTTCACACAATACGCTCGACAGAACCTTATATGCGATGTTGAGGAGGCTAATCCCACGGTATTTGGCGCAGATTGTGGGGTCCCCTTTTTATGGATTGGGCATAGCACACTTAAATTCCAATCGTTGGGCATGCTTTCGTCCGACCATATTTTACAAAGAAGCTGATGCATGCTCCTTACCAGTTCTTCGCCGCCGTGTTTGAATAGCTCGGCTTGCAATCCGTCGGCCCCTGCCACTTTGTTGTTATTCAGGCGGGCAATTGCTATTCGAACCTCTTCATGGTCGGGCAATGGAACGTCTGCTCCATCATCATCGATTGGGGAATCGGGTTCGCCTTCTCCAGGTGTTGTGTGTTCACTGCCATTCAGCAGGCTGGAGAAGTGTTCCCTCCATAATTTAAGTATGCTTTGTCGTTAATCTGTTATCACTTAATAATAACGGCATAACTTCTAGATATCTATGTTTCCTAGTAAACAACACTATCTGATAGCATGATATTATTAGCATAAACATATTAGTGAGGGTATTCTGAAATTTACCCATATTCGAAAGCGCCACATCGTCAGAGCAGACCAAAACAATGTGTCCCCTTATTTTCTAGATCTTACAGCAATTTATTCATTGTTAAGATTCAGATAATATCCCTCTTTTCCCACGCCTCCTTAAGGTGTATAGATCTGTTCGCTGTCAAACCTGCACCTTCTTATGTTGCAAGTTTTCTGATCATGGTTTTTTATAGCAAAAGCGTTAACATTGGCTTCCACAACACCGGAAACCTATACAAATCACTACTACTTTTTAGTTTGCACAACAACCTTTAGCGTTTTGTATTCTTCGAGCATAGCTTATTGTTTTAGTTTCAAGATGCTATTTTATCAGTCTACCCATTTCCTTGCCTCGCATCCTTAATTTGAACAAAATTTTAAACAAACTATGTTAATTATATACCTGTTATTCACAAAAAATACATGTATTTTGTTTCAGATTTTTATCGCCTCAAACTGAAATTCGTGCCTTGATTGAGGGACAGATGTTGCATAAACGAGCTGTAGCTGCGGACATGGGATTTCATTTCGGCAGCGATACAAAAATAATAGCTACAGGGGGCGCTTCTGTAAATAAATCGATTTTACAAGTTGTTTCGGATGTTTTTAATGCTCCAGTTTTTGTGCAGGTTAAGAATGAATTGATGCGAACTGTATTAAGAAGTATATTTATAAACTTAATATAATTTCTTTCTGCAGAATGAGAGTGAAGCGGCTTTATTTGGTGCGGCATACCGGGCAAAATATTCTCTTTATTTAAATTCAATTAAAGCATCCAATGATATAAGCAACGGAAATATCAATATAGAGAATTCAACATTAACACCGCTAAGCTATCATGATTATATTATGCAATTTATTCCAAATTTTTTAAAATTAATTTGTGAACCCAGCAAAGATTGTGAACAAATCTATGCACCTATGCTAGAGCGGTATCGCAAAATGGCAGAAGTTTTGGCACAAAATTGAACGTACTTCAGTAGATGTATAGAAAACATTCCCATTGGTAATTATTTTAAATACCAAAAAATATCCAAACTTACATAATTGTAATATTATAAAAATACTAATTGTTCCTTAAACTTTTCTTTAAATTTTATATATAAATGTACAAGCACATTTTTTATTCGAAAATGAAAATATATTAAGATAAAATTATTCTCAATAACATTTCATGGATTATTCTCATTTCAAGATATTACTGAAAGAAATTAAGATAAGAAAAGCAAAATTCCGTGCAAAAGATTGAGTAAAACTTAAAATATCTTAATGAAACTTGGTCAGGGCTGAGCCGAGACAATTTACCACCCAAGACAAATGACAAACTCTTATCATTAATAACTTTAAATTTTGTTAAATTCTATTCAAATTGAAGTTACGAGCAAAATATGGATCCGTTAGTCGAATTGTATGATAGCAATTTCGTATATTTCCCAACCCAACTGTTTTATTGCCAAGAGCTAGTGCCACTTCATTATCAATTGATAATATTGCCAAACTTGTCAGTATTTTTTCACACAATGTACAGTGCAAGTAGGTTTTGATAAATTCAATTAGAAAAACTGCGCTCTCTAATAGCTGTCGACAGATGAAGTGTTAGCAATCCCCGCATTGCCATAAATAATTTTAGAACAATATCTATAAATTCTTTATTAACAATAATTTCAAACGTCTACTTTTATAATCAATTTTTCTGCTTGTACTTTGTGGCATAAATCTCTTGCTTCTACTTACAGCGTGAGTTTATAACATTTCTGATCAGTTTAAACAAAAATTCAAAAGTTTTAGTAACCTTCCACTGTTCGCAACTAATTCAATGTAATGGCAATATAGAAATTAATTTAAAAATTTTGCTAGCGTCACAAATTGACCCATCTTCCCACTCATAATTGACCAGTTTTTTCTGTTTTCTGAAGCGTACCGGGGCTTTATTCTTTATGTCGATTCGATATTCGGATATATCATAAAATTATGCGAAAGTTGTACAACCCTGTGCTGGAATAAATTTGTTCACCTAACGGTTGTAGGTATAACTTAAAACTAAACTTCTTTTCTGGCGTAGACACCACTTACTTAGCTGAGTTAACAATAGTGCGCCAGTCGTTTCTTCTTTTAGCAACGTGGTACCGATTGGAGATTCCAAGCGAAGCCAGGTCCTTCTCCACCTGGCTTTTCCAACGGAGTGAAGGTCTTCCTCTTCCTCCACTCCCCCGACGCTGAACTATGTCAATGTCGTCGTATAACTCATACAGCTCATCGTTCCATCGAATGCGATTTTCGGCGTGGCCAACGCAAAGGACCATAAATCTTTCGCAGAACCTTTCTCTCAAAAACTCGTAACGTCGACTCAACAGATGTTGTCATTGTCCATGCCTCTGCACCACAGGACGGGAATAATGACTGCCTTATAGAATTTGGTTTTGGTTCGTCTAGAGAGGACTTTACTTCTCAATCGCCTACTCAGTCCATAGTACCTGATGGCAAGAGTTATTCTGCGTTGGATTTCGTGGCTGACGTTGTTGTTGCTGTTAATGTTGGTAATAAGATATAGTACGAAATTATCTACAACTTTGAAGTTATGACTGTCAACAGTGACGTGAGAGACGACGACTGTTTGTTTGATGACAGGAGATATTTCGTCTTGCCCTCGTTCAATTGTTAATTTGGAGAAAGCAGAACTAACTTGATATCAATATCTTCAGCTATAAACTCTTATAGTAGATTAAAGAAGAAGTCGCACGATAGGAAGTTCCCTTGTCTGAAACCTTGTCTGGTATCGAACGTTGCGGAGAGGTCCTTCTCGATACTGACGCAGTTTTTGGTGTTGCTCAACGATAGTTTACACAGTCGTATTAGTTTTGTGGGGATACCAAATTCAGATATCGCGGCATACAGGCAGCTCATTTTCGTGCTGTCAAAAGCAGCTTTAAAATCGACGAAGAAGTTGTGTGTGTCGATCCTCTTTTCATGCTGCCTTGCCAAGATTTGACGCATGGTGAATATCTGGTCGGTGGTTGATTTACCAGGTCTAAAGCCACACTCCTTCCGTTCAATCAGGTTTGTTGACGGTGGGTATCTTTCACACAATACTCTGGATAGAACCTTATATGTGATGTTGAGGAGACTTATCCCACGGTAGTTGGCGCAGATTGTGGGTTCTCCCTTTTTGTGGATAAAGCAGAGCACTCTTAATTCCCAATCGTTGGGCATGTTTTCGTCCGACCATATTCTACAAAGAAGCTGATGCATGCTCCTTATCAGTTCTTCGCCGCCGTTTTTTTTTTCTTGTTTTCAATATTTTTTTAATTTTTTGGATCGGCTTGGTAAAGCCTAACAATAAGTATTGAAATCTTAAATCTATTTGAAACTAAAGAAGTTATGGTTGGTAGAACGTTGCTGATTCTGCTGTCCTCTTTCTCCTTCTTTACCATTGGATTATCAAAATCTTTATGCATGCTTTCATGCACCTGTGATTGTTCTAAGCATTTTAGATTGGAACCTTTGAATTATATCAATGTTGGTTGCACAGGTCGTACCCCACAGTTGAATGCCATACATCCAAGTCGGTTTTGTGATTGCATTGTATAAGGACTACGTTTTTGTTGTCTAGGCTAAGTTTAGAACTTTTGTTTAAAAGCCAATTTAAATTTGATGCTCTTAACTTCATGCAAGTTATTTTACTTGCTATATGTTTTCGCCACGTGAGCCTTCGATACAGGTGAATCCCAAAATAAGTTACTTCCTTCGCTTGGGGTTTTAACTGTCTGACACGTTTCTGGTCTTAGCGAGAATGTAAAAGGCTTGCATTTCTGCTCGTTAATATTTATACGCCAGTTGGCTAGCCATTATTCGACAAAAGTTAAGTGCTGCTCTAATACTCTTGATGCTCTAATAGGCCATTTGTTACGGCTTACTAGAGCTGTGTTATCCGTAAAAGTTGAAGTTGGAATGTCTGCTGTATATATTATGTACAGAGTTGGGCCTAACACGCTACCCTGAGGTCCACCAGCTCTTATTATCCGTTCTTCTGATATGAAGTCTGCCACTTTAACTCTAAATTTCCTGTTTCTTATATATGACTCCATAAAAGGCCTTCATGCAAGACCTTATCGAACTCCTGAGCTACATCTAGAAAAATAGCTGAACAGAACTCTCTGTGTTCGAATGCTTTCCTGATTTCGTTCGTAAATCTATTTACTTGCTCTACAGTGCCAAGTTTAGCACGAAAACCGAATTGGTGCGTTGGTATTATATTATTTTCGTGGAGGAACGGAGACATCCTACAGGGTAAGAGACTTATTGGTCTGTAGGAAGACGGCTGTGTTAAGCCTTTCCCAGGTTTATTTATCATAATTATCTGCGACTTTTTCCACGAAGTTGGTTAGTATCCGAAACCAAGAATTGCATTAAAGAACAAGGAGAGCACCGTTATAGCAATATTTGCTAACTAAACTAGCACTTTTGGAGTAACATTATCGTGTCCTGAGGCCTTTTTCAGATTTAGCTCTTTTAGGATTCTAGTAACTTCATAAGTAGAAGTCCTAATAAACACCAGAGACTCATTAGCGTTATTGGCCAAAGTTGGCAATTTAAAGTTGGGCAATTGGGTTGAAATACCTTTTTTAGATGACATGCAAAACAATTGCTTTTTACTCATCACTACGTACCCAATTAGCATTCAACTGTCGTAGAGGCATGCTGGAATCTACTGGTGGCTTAAAAGACTTTTGGGCTTTCAATAGAGAGTTTTGCTTGCCAGAATTTGGACGCAGTTTCTTTATATCATTTTTAGTGCTTAGTTCTTCTTCGCGTTTATGCGCTTTTTTTAATTTACGCTCAGCAGATTTCAGTTGAAGCAGAATTAAAACGGAGCGACTTAACATTCACGTCTATCTCGCCTTTTCTCATTTAAAATGGGGGCGTTGTGTAGAGGCATGGGGGGTTATTTGTAATTTTATTTAGTTAGGAAGCCGCTTAGACAACGACTACATGAGCTCTCGACTCTCAACAACAACTTGTGAACATCAACTAATATGAATTAAAAGATTGCTCAAACTCGGTTCTATATTTCTCTCCACGTAGTTCATATATCTGTCCTATTTTATTGAATATAGAAAAAATGAAAATCATGTCAATCGGTCGCTCCGCTTCATAACGGGGCATCTCGACAGGATTGAATATATAGAATACTAACTGTCAAACGTATTGCTATTGCCATAGCCAAATCTGTATGTGGGCATTTGCTATCATAATATAATCATTTGCGCAAAGGTGTAGGGTAGGTAGGTTCGAGCTGATGTAGCGCATGCTTTGAGCTCTTGAAAAATTTATTTTATCACTTGCGAAATGAAGTTGGGTAGGTAGCTGATGTATCGCACGTTTTGAGCTTTTGAACTCCTTAAATCTTTTATGTGGAAAGTGAAAAAAGGATCTTTATCCTTTCTTACAAATGTATTTCTGGGAAAAATAAGATAATACGAAAAAGAGAAAGATCCTTTTTTTACAAATCTATTTCTAGGAAAAATAAAAATTCATATTTTTGGACTACTATATAATAATTGTGCTTAAGCATTCCTATATAAACAATGTAATATTTATTTTATATTCATTTGTGGTTTTGCGCGCAATAGATGAGCTTTACTTACGCCTCCTTTACACTACTCGCGAAGTTAAACGTATGTATTTCTCAAAGCAAAACAATGTCGGAAGTAAAAAAGAAGAGACGGCAATACTGTGCGGAATACATTAAATTCGGATTCATTGAAAATCCCACAAACCCATCCTCGCCTTTGTGTCTTCTATGTCTAAAAACATTTTCGAATGAAGCAATGAAGCCTTCAAGACTGCAAGATCATTTGAATAAAATGCATCCAAATAAGAAAGAAAAGAATGTAGCATATTTTCAAGACCTAAAGAAGAAGCATAATACTCAGCCAAGTGTAGCAAAACTATTTTAGGCGGCTGCTAAGCAAGATGACGACGGAGTTCGAGCTTCGTACAATATCTCTTTGTTAATTGCCCAAAAAGGCAAACCACATAACATCGGAGAAGAGTTAATATTGCCAGCAATAAATGAAGCAATAACTACCGTGCTTAATAAACCGGCCGCAGATATTATCCGAAAAATTCCTTTGAGTAATAATTCTGTACAAAGACGATCTGATGAAATGGCTGAAAACATTGAAGAATCATTGTGCGATCACCTGAGGACAAGCCAATTCTCAATTCAGCTCGATGAGTCCACTTTACCAACTAATGAAGCATTGTTGTTGTCTTACGTGAGGTTTATTAAAGATGAGAAAATATATGAAGAACTATTATTTGCTAGAAATTTAGAGACCGATACAAAAGGCGAAACCATATTCAATATATTGGAAAAGTTTTGCGATGAGAAAGAGATTCCTT